>JANRGW010018290.1:0-37666 GCA_024733675.1 Psilopsiagon aymara | reverse complement strand
AAGGCCGGGTTGGACAGAGCCTTGGGTGATATGGTTTAGTGTGAGGTGTCCCTGCCCATGGCAGGGGGGTTGGAACTGATGATCTTAAAGTCCTTTCCAACCCTGACTATTCTGTGATTCTTTGATTCTATAATATTCATTTTACCCGGTTATATAATGGAGATATTTAACTCTGAGCTAATTACACATAACTCTTTTTGCATGCAGTGAGGAGAAACAGGCAGTTTTGCACTGTGGTTCATCTGAACGGTGTTAAATGAGAACACTAGCTTTACCTGAGAAAGGGCTGTTTCTCTCCATTGACTATAAGATGTCTGGACACCTATGCTATAGTCAGTCACATGTGATCACATAAAGGTCCTGCAGCAGGTAACAAAAGAGACCTGAAATAACATTTACCTACATTTCAAAACATGAATTACAGATGAATTATGGATTGTAAGTAAAGAAGAAATAGAATGTCCCGAGCTGCCTTCTCTCAGAATTTTATATGTTTTAGATAGCTTACCTCAGCTTTATTATTTACTATATGGATGTAAAAGCCAACGAGACATTCAGAATGCAGTACTGACCACAGTGAGCATGTACAGGAGATAAATATCCTCTTGGTTATATTGTACCCGAGAACATGCATCCTATAGGGCAGGAACATCCTTTTACATGCATAGGAAAATCAACAAGTAGTTCTTAAAGCACCTACTGGAAATAAGGTGTTAGGAACTGTGGAATATATATCTGAAAACTTCAACTTTTAGTATGTCAACCAGATCTATCACACCACCACCAAGCATGCAGCCACACTATTAGTGAATTTCCTTGGCTTTTTCATTTGGTTGGAGGAAAAAAAGACCAAACCAACCATCCCTAGAAGCTTAGGAAGACACTGTACATCTACAAGCCTAGTATTATTAAGTAACAGTGTTAAGCCCATAGCATTAGTATAAAACAAAATGAATAAACCTAACTGATTACAAAGAATTACAGTCCTGACTGATGACCAGGTTCAAAGGTTCGTCTACCAGTACTAGAGTGATCAATAAATGCAAGTTTCACATACGGAAGAGGAAACTACATGCTGGATTTGCCCTAGATAACATCAAAGCCTCAAACACAGTGAATCTAACATGATAAAACTGCCTCTTCTACTTCATTACCTTTTGTGCACATAGACAAAGCAACCTGGTCAAGCTACACATCACAAGCTAAGCAAGTAAAAGCCCTGTGCTTCTGACAGCTTGTAAACCAAATATCCTACAAAGATCAAGGGTAAGGATGAACAACACTCTGGGATCCACTGAGTCACTGATTTCTCTCAGAAATTTCTCTAAAAATAAACAGCAGTCCAAAACTTGGCCATGTCCTATCCTGAGCGATTTTTGTTAACCACACTGGCAGCACTTTCTTCACATATTTCTCAGTTCTATTCTTTCCTTTCAGCATTCATTCTCAAAGACCAATCACTTATACATGCACAAACTTTTCTTCTTGCCATGGTCTATGTTTTCACTTTATGGTAAGATGCCAGCATGCCCTTTGTCTGTCCCTTTAATCTCAGGCTTTCTGTAATACTCCCTGAAAGTTCAGTACACCAGGGATATGCTTGCAACAGTTTTTGCTGAATGCTGCCAATTGTATTTTTGAGATTAGCTTTTTGAGTTTTGCTGGCATAATTGTCTGGGTGTTTAAAAAAAAAAAAAAAAAAAAAAAAAAAAAAGGAAAAAAAAAGACATTAAAAAACTACCTCTGGGGAAAATGAGGATTTAAAAAGCCAAGCGAAAGGCAGAAACCCCGCTGCCTTTATACAGAAGATGCTCACATGAAAAACATAAGACCCCCACAATCCGATTACAAAGTTGCTTTCTAAAATCTTAATCATGATCAAATAGTCATCTGTACTTGGAGACCTCCACAAATCAATATCACTGGCTGCAGTGCAGTAATTGCTCAATGCAGATTCTACATCCACCGTGAGAAGCAGCACAGCGAAAAGACACAGAATCATCCTCTGGTTTAGAACTAGTCTGAACTAAACAAAAGCAGCCTGGCACTTCCCATTGCACAGCAAATGCTAGTTGGCATATTTCTGTAGTGACCAACCCCTTTGCCATCTCTCTGCCTGAAACATTTCTAAAACCTTGGCTTCCTTGGCCTGTCCGCTCTTGTGAGCCAAGGAAATTCAATAGAGACCCTGTTATCCTGGGGTTTCCACCTCTTCTATCTTTTTTCACTTCTAGAGACAAAAGCAATTGTTTATGGATGCTGGGAACTGATGAGGTTTGCAAGGCAGTCAGACCACTCTGAACTGCAAAAAGGCATCATTGTGAAGACAGCAAAAGCATCCACATGGTGTACTTAACTTCAAAGCACCATTTTTAATAAACAAAGAACTTGAAGCACCAGACAATCAGGGCTCGATCTCAAGGGCTTATGCATTCTGGCTGGATGCCCTTGGTTTTGGATACTTGACTTCAGTCACAGTACAAGAAACTGATGGCAAACATTTCATATGTATTCCTTGTACCATATATGATCACAGCAGCCAAGATCAAAGGTCTTTTAAGCTAGGCAATAAATGATAATGCTATTTTACAGAATCTCCAATGCAAATGGCCCAGAATGAAAGCTGGAAGAATAGAAATGCTATGCCCTTTTCACAGACAGAACCAGTGGGATTGTCATTTGTTTTTTATATGAGAACAGAGCCCTTAACGCCGCTTTCCCACATCCCAGAGGAAATGAGCAAACGCAGAATCAGGAGTTCTACAACCATCCCTCACCTTCTTTTAGGGGAATAAGGTATGATTTGTTCATGCTGCAAAGGACAGAAGATAAATAACAGATAACGGCATGACTCTAGTAAGGTGGGTGGAATGAGATCCACATACTTCTGGGCATTTTGAGCTGATTGACACTGACTCAGAGTAGGTTAGAAGTGGCTGCAATGCAACACCAAACAGAAAAGCAGCACATCACTTCAAAAATCCTGACTGAACCCTCATCATTTGCTTCTGTGCCTTCTTTTTTGCTTCTTGAAACCTGTCCTGATTCTCCTTCTGGACTTCAGACCCTAGCTGCATTCTGCAGATGACTTTGTGCTTACTGTGTTGTTTCTTTTGAGATGTCTCCTGACCTTCAGCATTCCTTCCTCCCAACCCCAATTTGAGCACACCTCTGTCTCTACATGTACTGCATTACACAGAAAGGCTAATAAGCTGCAACAGACAGGTGGAGGAGAGAACATACTCTCAAAGATCCTTATGCCAAAGTTGTCCTATGAACATAAATATTCTAACAAGCTTTATCCTGTCACAATAGAGCCATAAAGTCTCTCTGTTCAGCACATGATAATGGCTTTGTAATTCAATTATTGGTAAAATTTTCCTTTGGGGATTTATCTTCCTTTAGCCTCAGCACTCATGAGAATCCCTTATCATACATCTTGCCAAGGAAAAATCAGCTCGCCCACTGCCTCTGGGACACATCGTGCTACTTCATGTTAAAAAATTGACAGGTTATTCCAACTTATTGAAAAGCAGGTTTTTGTTTTAAAGGCAGTGTGAAAACAACAACAGTGGATGACATCCACAGAGTCCTCAATAGCATAATTCTTTTCGTGCCACTGATGCTTCAGTAACACTATAAATCCTAATTGCCATTCATAAAAATAGTAACACATGACACTTAACAAGGAGCTTTTTGTCCAAAGATACAAAAGTACTTGACAATCAACCTTTAAGTAACCTTCGCTGTGTGCTACTGATTTGTTCAAGACCTATGGAAAAGTACAAGACCAGCAGACCAAGTTAGAAAGCAGGGCTGAGGGAAGTTTTTGTTCTCAGCTATATAGGTAAACTCCACTGATTAGTCAAGAGCACAGGGACCTCATTGATTTGACCAAGATCACAGTTTTTATGTGGCAGAGACAAAAATAGAGCATGAGAGTCCTCCAGTCTCCTTTTTCTTTTACTACCATATTGACTCCATGATGACTTTGCAGATAGTTTCTGTTCCTCTTTTTTGCTTGCAGAGGTCAGAGCTCCCCAGGGAGCTTAGTGAGAGAGGGAATTCCTGTGGTTTGTTTAGTCCCTATTATGTGAAATTTTACGCATTTTCCTATCCCTGGAACACACTGTAAGGATTGCTATCTAGCTTTAATATCTCTTAACAATATTATCTAGACATGTTTTAGAAACAAAGGACCAGATTTCAGACAGGCATAAATCAGCATTTCATTTCTTTATATCTGGCCAATAAACCTCCCCTGGCAATAATCTAATTAGATTTTCCCTGCTACATCTCTGCACTCTTCTTTACCACATTGTCCCATTAGATGAAACGATACAATTTTGTGCAATTCAACTGGCATCCACTGGGCCAAATCCATCCCGCGGTATGTTTTATGCAGTTTGTCAGCTTTTCTCTGGAACTGATGAAAAAACAGCAGAACAGTGAGTAAAGCCCAACTTCTAGTTGTGCCACCTCACAACACCGACCCAGAAAGCCTGGTGGCTGTTGCTCTTAACACTAAAACAGATAAGTAGGTAAACAGGTGATGTGATTTCCAGGCCATGGGTAGTCGCTTCTACTCTCACTATAACTTCTTAAGCCTAGAGTGGGTTTATCCACAGCCTTCCACCCCATGATGTCCACATACCATACAGCTTTGAGGACAGTAGCAAACCAAGCCTTTTCCCCAACTGCAGCCCTTTGTGGAATGCACCAGAGAGGAAACTTCCTAAAACTCTGAAATAGACTGTTGCAAATTCTCAGGGAAATAGTTATCCATTGGTGGTAATGCTAGGTGGAAGGAATTTCTTAAAATGAGGTTGTAAACTAAGTGGATAGAATTCAGTTACTAGGATTAGATCCTGTTTTTAAGATAGTCCTCATGTCCTACATCTCTTTTTCATATATTGCAGGAAACTTAAGACATCATACTGGGTTGAAGGGAGAGAAGGAGGAAGGCACCCTCTAGTTATAGCCCCTGAACTCAGCTAGTGGATCAAACCTACCTTATTTACTGCTTCTCTGCTGTTACAGTCTAATAGGATCATGGTTTCCCACTGTGTTAAGATGCATGTTTCTGGCCTTTTATAGTGCTGTGGCCCAGACAGTATGCTCTGGAGGAGGCCAGGAAGTCAATTACAGCAAGAATGCCAAGTCAACTCTGATAACACAGTATGCTGCTCATTAAACATACAACAGAAAACAGCAGTGAAACCTTCCTGACATAGATACAGACAAATCCAAAGTTAACTACACCATGCAACTGCCTCAAGGGCTGGCCTTTATATGTGCATATGGAAAAATTGGCTGCTTAGTCCAATGCCTTCTGAAGACTGACATGTCCCATGCTCCAGACATACTTAATAGCACTGCAGCTTCTGCTATGGTCTAGACCTCAGATCAGGATTCTGAACCTGGTACCCAGATGCTTGCCTACTTCTGCAGATCTTAAAAGGGGGGAAGTAGAAGAGATTGATGTTGAAGCCCGTGGGAGTCTGCACTTATTTATGAAGTGTCTCTGGATGATTTTTTTTTAAGAGAAATCTAGTGAATAGGGAAAACCAAAACACACCAACTTATGCATCCATCGGTCTGGGACTTCTCAGTCCAGAAAGGCTTATTCAGGTGTATCATAGAATGTTTCGGGTTGTAAGTGACTTTAAAGATCACTTAGTTCAAATCCCCATGCCATGGGTAGGAACACAATTTAGTCAACATAAACAGGAGTGAAGCATTTGACGAACTCGATACATATGCAGTGTATAAACAAAAAAAATGTCACACCTTTATTTTTATTTCAATGCCAACATTGTCTCCCCAATTACCTCAAGAATCTAATGCTTTTGTTATGAAAATTTGTTTTGCACTGCAAATCTCTTTTTGGTCAATCTTGTTTTCCCTATCTAAACCTCTCAGAAAAAGCTAAGTGTGAAATCTGTGGATACCTAAAACTAGAGCACCCACAGCATTAAGGCTTGAGGATACAAGCAGGTAAGAGGCACTTTTTTGCCCCATTCAGAGGAATACAGTGCAAAGAGTCTCAATCTAGCACAGACTCCAGTCAGTCATTCCATGCAGCACAGGACACTGGCATTTCATTTATAAACAACACAGATCTAAACAGCCTAAAGTCAGCTCTATTGTCTACAAGCAGCAAGCTTGGGTAACACTGCACTGGAATCATCACTGGTTTCCCTATGCCAGAATAAGTACAGGGAAAGGCAAGTTTTATCAGATTTTTGCAGTGTTTCTATAGCACATTACTGGAGGATAAAACTCCAAGGGGAGAAGGGGGGAGAGTCATGTAAATGGCCAAGATTCTATTCAGTTATGACCTCTAGGAGAACATTCAAGTTACAATTCTATCCCCATCTTTAGTCCCCATGATAACCTAACAAGGTTGAGGAGGCTTATTCTCATGACAGGTGGAACCATGCCGACCTAAGGATTTGGGACTGAGGAGTTATATTTTGCTGAGACAAATCTTGATTTGATTGTGAGTAACATGTTCTCTGAAGGGACTACTGGGACCAGAGGATCTGGTTATTACAGACTCAGAGGACCAGAGGGCTACCAACCTCTGCAGTGAGACTTTGGGCAATTTTCTCAGCCTTGTCCAGGGAATAAACATGTTTATTTTGGATCTCAGTTTCTTAAGAACTAAACTTATCACAAAATTCAAAGATTCTAAATGAGTTTTTAACAGCAACGGAAAGAGGATGCTGCAAGTCTGTTTTCTGTCCTTGCTGACCCACATGGGGCTGGCAAGTTTGTGTCTCTGGAAGCCAGGCAGGCACAAATCTTAACTCCCAAGATAAATCTGAGAGATTTCAGCCTTTGTTTGCACCAAACAGGTAGAGGTACATCAGGGTCCAGCTGAGAACTGTAAGCAGCGGTTTTCACTAAATCCATTGAAAAGCCAGTAGGATATTTAGTGAACACTGTCGACTGAGAGTATGCTTCTTTGTACCCTGGCTGGGCAGGATGTATCACTGACCTTTCTGGTAGGAAAATAGCAAATATCAGAGGCACCGACTAGTGGCAAAGTGCTCTAATATGTGTTGCTCACCATCAGAAATGTCAGCAGTAGCAGCATGGTAAGGGCCAAGGAAAGGCACAGGTGTAGATCTGCTCTTCACTCTGGTCCATGGCAGTGTTGCTTGCCTGCAGTTCATTTGTATCTTTAAGTTCGCAGCCATGAAGCTGCCTAAATATATTAGCAAGATAACAGCAGCTTGTGTTATAGAGGCTCAGACCTTCAGTCTGACTTTCTCCCAGAGCCAAGCTGGAAGCAAATGTGATGCTCATTTCAGAAAAAAATAAAAACAGAAAACAAGCAAAATTCACTACTTTTGCTATTCCCTATCAGTCAGATGCTTAATTCAGGTCTCCTGAAAACTGTCCTGAGTCCCTCTGTGATATGCCCATCTTCACCCTACTTAAGCTATGCAATACATATATTTTAATTAAATTTCTACTATGCTTCAAAGCATTGGGTATGGCTTGTGTATTAGATCAAGTGGGTGATTTTCTGGACAGGCTGTCACAGTGCCCTTTGATTGGCATCTTCCCTGTCAGCCTCCAGCAGTTGCCCTACAGTGATTAAAAGGTCTTCAACGATACACAACATCATTTGTAAACAACCCAGATACAATGCCAAATAAATTGCCCCAGCCCACCTGGGTGGGCACGCAAATCTCACCAAGCCAAGATCTGACAAGAACACTGAGACGGTTCGCCCACATCACTCCAACTGCCTGAATATAATGAAGTTTTTAACAGAGCTTTGACAGTTTTTTCCCTTGATTTTCAGCTCTTTCACTTGCTCCAATGAACACAGTCAGGGGTTTTAAAATATGGTCTCTAGTATTCTCTGGAAAAGAAAAGCCATATACTCTATAATTCTGCTCTGATGATTAACTTTCTTTGCCATTGCCCATAAAAGTAACACAAATATCTATTAATCTGTCCTTCCAGCTGCTTACCAGTTTATCTTTTCCTCCCTTTCAGTGTGTGTGAGTATATTTGTATTGTTTGAGGGGAAAAGTTGGTTGCCTGCTTTCTTAAAATATTTGCACCCATTTTCTTCTCCTTGTACTCAGCAAAAAAAGAAAACAAAAGTCAGATTGCATACTTAGCAACATGTCTTACCAAACTCACATATCTCCTGTAATTCCTTCAGGAAGTCACTAACATCATGGACACATGACCCTATTGGAAATGGGATATACTATGATATGTTTTCACTTCTAATCAGCCAATTACACTATGTTGCATATGAAAGCCCTGAATTGTACATTTTGTCTAATCAAGACAGTCATCTTAAAATCATAAAATGGTTTTGGTTGGAATGGACCTCTAAAGATAATCTAGTCCAACCCCTTGCCATGGGCTGGGACATGTGGTTGTTCAAAGCCCTATCTGTCTTAACTTTGAACACTTTCAGGCATGGGGTACTTCTCTGGGCACGTATTTCACCACCCTTCACAGTAAGAATTTCTTCCTTACATCTAAAATAAACCTACCCACTTTAAGTTTTAAAATATTACCCTTGTCCTGTGACTATAGTCTTTGCACCAGTGGAGTCTCTCTGTTTCTCTTGGAGGCCCCCGCAGGTAGTGGAAGTTGCTCTAAGGTCTCCCTGGAGCCTTCTCTCCTCTAGGCTGAACCACCCCAACTCTTTCAGGCTGTCTTCATTGGAGAGGTGCTCCAGCCCTCTGATCATTGCAGCTCTCTGATCTGCTCAAAGTATGGAGTGGTATTTCTTTTGTATTTCTCCTATTCACTCATATGGGTGCAACACCCAAATAAGTAACAATAAGAAAATAAATAGCACTGATACAGTTAATGATTATAGCTTGGTGATAATATTTACTGGCTGGGCTTTTCTTTAAAACTATGCTAGTTTATAAGACATTTTTATCATTTGGCTTTATTCCCCCCCTCCCCCCAAGTTTTTCAAGGCTAGGTTATGATTAGAATTAGCTGAGAATCTTTTCAGAAAGTGTCTTTTTTCCACTAACACCCTCCCTCTCCTATAATATTTTGTACACACTTTAATAAGCTTTTTAACGTTTCATTTTTATTTGCTTTAGGGCCTGCTCTAATTGTAACACCTTGACTTGCTGACTCCCAGAAAAAAAAATTGTGTTTCAAGGCATGACTTCATCTGAGGACCAGAATAAAAATCTACATTTTAATGATCATTTTCTGCACATGTACCTTGACCGTATTGAACTACCTGCACTTTGAATAGTTTTTCGGAACTACTGGTCATGAATGCTTGGATGTGCAAGTCAGAAGGGTATCACTATTGAACTTTGACTAGACAGCTGGACCCCTTTAAAAAAGCAATAAAAAGTAAAGTAATTCCCAATACAACAGATTCACTGTGTTCACATTTGTATTTGCTACAAACCAGCATCCTTGCCAGCAAACATCATCATCATGTATGTGGAGAATCAGCAAGTATCACAAAAATAAACTCAGAAGTATTTAGATAAAGCATTTATCCAACTCTTCTAACTAACATCTACTGCATTCTCTTCCTCTAATGCCAACTACATTAGTAAACATTGTACTATCAGCATAACCCATGTTAGCTCACTGCTTCCATCTTATCCTGCTGAACTAATACTGCTTAGAATGGTCCTTCCTAGTAATTAGGGTATTTTCACAGAGCTAAGTTCCAGAATTACTAAGTACCTTGATAATTTTCATACATTTTCCTGTTGCAGTACATTTGAGAGCAAAATCTCAAGAACCTGGCAGAGAAATAATAAAAAGCATAAAAACTGTTGACACAGTGCAGAACTGCAGTGTCTTGGGGTGGTATGCAGTAGTTCCAACCCCTCTGCCATGAGCAGGGCCACCTCCCACTAAACCATGTCACACTAAACGCTCTGTCCAACCCGGCCTTGAGCACCACCAGCGATGGAGCATTCACAACTTCCCTGGGCAACCCATTCCAGTGCCTCACCACCCTCACAGCAAAGAATTTCTTCCTCCAATCTAAACTTCCCCTGCTTAAGTTTGAATCCGTTACCCCTTGTGCTATCACTACAGTCCCTAATGAAGAGTCCCTCTCCAACATCCCTATAGGCTCCCTTCGGATACTGGAAGGCTGCTATGTGGTCTCCATGCAGCCTTCTCCAGGCTTAATAGCCCCAACTTTTCTCAGCCTCATGCAAAAAATGTGTGGTAGAGTACCTGAATTATAACAATTAGAAATCTCAAGTGCATACAGTAGCCCGTCACTAAAACCAGCCAAGCACATTTGTCCTTACAACCTTTTAATAAGGTAGAGATTTACGAATCTTTTTTCCCTCCCTCCTTTTGTTTTGGTTTTGCTTTGGTTTGTGTAGGTTTTGTTTGTGGTTTGGTTTTTTTTATTTTTTTTTTGTGTGGTTTTTTTTAGATAAGAAATCTGTAACCACTTATTTAAAAGGTTGATCTGCTCATTACACATCTGGTATTTTCCTCCACAAACTGACATTACTATCGTTTTCATCACAAGCGTGGATGTGAGGACATCACTTATTGCTCACGAAGAATGAGGTGGAAGAATGAAAAGGGAGGAACAGAGAAATGCTGAATAAACAAATACTCTATTTTCATATTAATGACTCCTCTTAATGAAACAGAGATGCAGAGTACAAAATACATATGAACTATAAGGAGCTGTATTACCTCTACATGGAATGTTTTCTCAGAGTTATGCAGTAAGCATCAGCAGATTGCTTTAATGTTGTTCTTTAGGGGGTTAAATTTCCCTGGGGTGGTAGCAGGAGAGAGTGATTCACAACATAGCCAAAAATAAACGAATAAAGAAGAAAATTATCTTGGAAACAGATGTAAGAATGCAGCTGTAAAAGACACTGCAGTTTCTCAGACAGCATTTCCAGACAGAGCCTTCTTAAGACTAAAACTGGCAAGTTCAGTGGTATTTATTTGCAAACTGAAGCGTGACCCACAAACTACAAGACCAAATGACAGAGTAAAAATGCCAATTAAAGTACCAGTCAACAACCGGGAAAATGCATCTTTGATTTCACCAGTCATTCAAATCCGTTTAAGTCTTTAAAGTCTTCCACATGCTCCTTCCCTGTCAAAAGAACCAACATTAAGTAAATGCATCCTTCAGGAGGACTTATGCCAAAGGTATTGCTTTGTGTCTTCCTGATCTTAGAAAAGTCCTCGTTTAGATAGTCCTGGAAGCAGTCTGTATTAAAGGAACTCTTCAGCCTTTCTTAGACATCAGCATATAGACCGCGTTCTCTAGAAAACAACATCTGTGTCCTGGTTTATCCCCTCAAACCAATCTGATTTAAAGAAAGCACCAGGAACAGGAGACAGTATGCCCACAGTCTGCCTTATTTGGAAAGTTGTGATCTCCGGACATTTTCCTTCTCTATTCATTTCTGATCTTTAGAAGTAAAGTCAGTCTTCTTACTTTTCAGGTTGATTAGGCTTCATATTTCCAAACTAATCAAAAAACAACCAAAAAAAAGCAACAACAAATCAACCACAGGACACCGAGCAAGTCTCTACCTAACTTGCACGTCAGCACTGACTAGACAGATGTCGCTGTGGAAGTTTGGATTTCAACTACACATCTGCACTCTCTTACGTTCCAGTCTTTATTGCTTTTTCTTGCATGGGGAGACAGCGGTGGCCAGACTCTGAGTGAAAAGGTCTGCCTTTCTGATTCAGCACTTTAGTGCCTGTTTTGTCCTCAGCTACTTACTAGGCTTCACAGAAATGGAAATGCATAGAAAAGCCCAGTGTTGCTATCTGTGGTATACATATTCTCATTTTGAGGACAGTGTCCATATCATTGCAGCTAGCAATATTTATTTTACAAGGTGATGATAATCATAATAAATAAGCCAGAATGATATGCAACTGTCTCCACAAGTTGTATGACTTTTATTTTTGCTAGCAGAAGTACAGCGTAGCTTATACTGAGGTCCGTTATTCAAGGGACATTTTGTTCAAGGTGAAAATATAGACTTGAAGTTTCATGTCTTGTTTATGGCTGTAGGGAATTACATGGGTGGTTGGAACATCGTTTCATCTTACTCCTTGACTTTGAAGCTCCAAGGCTGAGTTCTCTTATTTTTTAGGTTCTAAGAGTCCTTCAAAGTTTGAGTTCCATGGAAAGAGAAAATGATCATTTTCATCATTATTCTTATTGCAGGCATCTATCAGCTCAATTCACAACTGTAAGTAATGATGGGAAACTTTCAAAGGCTTGGAGTGCCATGCCGGAGATAGGAAACCAGGAATAGGGACATCCTTTCCAGCTCTCTGACCCTCTTCAGTGAGTACAATTTAGTTGGATGGCTCAAAGACTAGGTCCCCAGATTTCTAGGACTTTCTATTCTTATTAGCACAGAAAAAAAAAAACAATAAGCATTGTGCGGGGCTGTGTGTTTATATCCGACATTTTGAAATCCTGGTAGAAGTCCCTTGGGAAAGAACAGGGAGTAATAGAAATATACATGTGCCTGTATATGGAGACCCTCACACAAAAAAAAGCTTTAAGTTAAAAATGGAATTTAGTTTGCAAAAGCTTCAGCTAACACAGGTTCTGGGAAAAGGAGTTAAAAGCAGAAGCAGCAAACAAAATCTCTGGTATATCCTTTGCAGACCAAATACAAATTCAACCTCAGAAGTAAATTTGATGTAGACCTCTTATTTCTTTCATAAATTAAAAGAAAATATTTGACTGAACCACTCCTGAATATTTATATATTCAAAACCTGTGGGTTTGGCACAAACTTATAGTTTTGAAGCTACCATGGGGCTCTCTTTTAAAGGACAGATTAACAGGACAAGTACCAACTTCTGCTCACAGGTGGGCTACCACCTCAATAAAGAGCTGATGAAAAGTGTCACAGATTTGCACTAGTGCAAGCTAAAAGAGGAGTAAACTGAAATATAAAGAAATAAACTTATTGTTTATTTAGAATACGACAAGCACATTTGCAGTCCAATGTTTCCTTCCTTCCTCAGCTTTCTTTTCCACGTTTGTCAAAGTTACACTAATTATTATCAGCGCAGAGGTGTTTCAGATACGAATTTTACTGCAAGCATGGTTACAGAGCCTTACACTGGGTATGCAAATCACTGCTACGGAAAACAAATGCAAAGGGATCTGCCTGCAATCAGAATCATGAGAAGAGTCTCAGTACACTGGCATCACTGGGTAAGTCTGCGATGATTGAAACTGAAAGCAGCAAGACTCAAAATACAAAGAAACTTGCTAGTAGTAAAGAACTGCAGAATAAAGTTTGTACCTTGACCTTGCCAGAATTATTGTAGAGTGGTTGTGACCTCTACAAGTGTTTGAATCTGTCCATTACAGATGTCCCTTATATTAAAAATTATGAGATGTAGAATATGTCCCTAAGTAAATTTAGATACAAACTGTATAGCAGAAGTTAATGCAGAAATTATTAATTGCATTACTGACAAAAAGCTATGCTATTTCTTTAAGGTAGCTTTGGCATCAAATTTGCAAACATTTTGCTGTTGCTGTAAATGACTGGCATTCAAAGATCCAGAAAGAACTTACACATGGCTGATTCATACAGTTTGAAATCTGACTGGAAAATCTTTCATTCCTGCTCAGAAGCAATACTGCAGAGTGATTTAAGCTCATAAAGAAGAACTGTAGTGCATAGTTCAATGGTCATTAACTTGCTCACTTTCAAGGACTGAAGTAGGTCTAACAGCGGTTAAAAGCATAACAACAGCCACTGGAAGACATCCCACTCTTACATATGACAAGACTATTATTCAGGATTTTTCAGTTGTGCATCATCCTTAGATCAAAGACTCATTTTCAAGTGCTGCACATTACAGGAGGAATAATGCTACTTTCATACCAGTTCTAAATTAACCTCAACAAATCAGCAGTGCAGAGTGCATTCAGCCACTCTGCCTTCAAGCCCTATTTCAGCATCTCTGTATGTATAAGGAAGTGTCATGGTTTAAACCCAGTCAGCAAATCAGCCACACAGTCACTCGCTCACTCCCCCCCTTCCTCCTCATAAGTTCCTGGAGGGATAGGGAAGAGAATAGAAAGAATGTGACTCCCACAGGTTGAGATAAGAACAGTTCAGAAACTAAGATATAACACAAACCACTACTGCTGCCACCAACAGTAATAATGATAAGGGAAATAACAAGGGAAGAGAATACAACCGCTCACCACCCGCTGATACCCAGCCAAACCTGAGCAGTGACCTAATCCTTTCGGGTAACTGCCCCCCGTTTACATAGCGGGCATGACATGCTGCGGTATAGAATAGCTCTTTGGTTAGTTTGGGTCAGGTGTCCTGTCTCTGCTTTCTCCTGGCTTCCCCTCATCCCTGACATAGCATGAGACTCAGAAAGTCCTTGGTCAGGGTAAACGTTACTGAGCAGCAACTGAAAACATCGGTGTTAATCAGCGCCGTTCCCGGGCCAAAAGTCAAAACCACAGCACTGCACCTCCTACTAAGAAGGATTAAAATGACTGATACTGCTGGGCCCAGGACAGGAAGCTGTGTCTAGGAAATAAGGAAGACATTTTTTCTCTTACCAGTAGAATCTGTTTGGTGCAACTTGCTCGTGAAGAAGCAGCCATCTTCTGCCAAACTCCACTGAACTGAATAACTGGAGACAGAAACGAACAGTCATGAATCACAGTAAACCTCACAGATAATAGTGAAATTAAACTGAAGAAGCCTGCACCACTTCTGACATAGTGACTTGGACTTTTATGTCCTCCAGTCTAAAAGGGACATACCTGGGGCAGCTGAAAAGTGCCTATGTTGCTTTGTATTGGCAGAGGCAATACTGAGCTGTGTGACATGGGACACAACTGGTATTACCTGAGGGATCACAGTACACCCAACAACCTGCCGCGACAAAAAACTCATCATCTAAATATTCACAGTACTCCCAAGTAACAACATCATGGAGTGTGGGAAGGCTGCCTTTTACTTTTTTAAACTTATGTTGGACACCAAATGTAAAGCATAACGCAGCATTTTGATATACTAACGTAGCTCTGGCAACAGAGAAACACAGTTGCCTTCCTTGATATTATGCTAGAAGGTTTTCTCTTTCTAGTTACCAGAAGCCATCTCTAGAGACCTTGTTTGACCTGGCACAAAAAAAAAGATGCTCTAACGCGTTCAAACTTCTCTTGCAGGTCTGAATAAGTTTAAATAGCATTAGTTACTTATACCATGAAAACCAGCTATTCTTCCTTTACTCCGGTCATTCTGCAAACAACATGACACCTCCTAGTCTGGTTACACAAATAATATCCAAATACATCAATCATTAGAGAAAATTTTTCCATGATAAATATCAAACCATGCTGAGAAAGGTCAGAAAAAGGCATGTTACAGGTATTACAAATACTTTGACATGCCTTTGTGGAATGATATACAAATGTTACTGCTATAGAGCACTTACAAACAGCTGCTCTCCATAAATGCTGCCATCAGGTAATCCTCAGCAGGATAGCAGATGGAGGGATCACTTGGGTTCTTTCTTTTGCTCCATTTAACTTCAAATTTCTCATATGGAAGCACTTTGAGGCAGTCAGCCCTAAACTTTTCTGGCAGATTCATCTGATTTCTCCTCCCTCCCTTGCTTGATAGATTTGGTCAGTCCCTTTTTCTGGCAAGGAAGATGTTAGACCCCTTTTTTGAAGTGCAATCTGCATTTTCATGCACCACTTCAGGGTTCTTGCATAAAATGCCATCTGAATCTTTATGTGCCAACCTTGACAAATATTTCTGGAACCAGTACTGGCAGTGGATTGGCAGGGAAGAGAATGCCTGTGGGAATGACTGAGAAGCAAAGAATGTGATTTAAAAGCTTTGTGTTGATCAGAAAGATGACTTGAGTGTTTTCTAAGAATTATGAGACCAGGACATAATAAACCTTGAGATTTACTTCTTATTCTGCATTACGCTCCCAACACAAACCCCTATATGCCTCAGCTTCACTGCTGTAAAATCTTGGAAAGACATGCAGAAACCAATTACGACAGCTTTGGGGTAAACAACAGACTGACATATGTTAAAATCTACTTTAAAATATGAAAGGTAAAAAATCACCTCTCTTTCTCATCTCCTTTTCTCTTGAACACCATCATAGAAGAGAGAGGGAAGAAGACAGAGGGAATAGAAGATAATGAGAGTAAGAAAAGGAAAAACTGCTTAGCTTTGTGGATAGAAATGCATCCAATTTTAAAACTAGAGTGGTAAGTGTATTATTGTACCTTAAGTACAAGATTCTAAATATATTCTTATTTGAAACTTTAGGAGACACTAACTGTAACTAAGGAAACACTTTCATTTTTGAAAAATTAAAGAAAATCTTTTGGAACATTTAACAATGACTTTTATAAAGTGCATTTAGGTGACCTAATTGAGAACTTTACCGTTACAGGAGGTATTTTTCCTCCTTCACATTCAAAATCCATTTTTTTTTCAGACCTGCTTTTGTAATTGCTGCAAAAATAAAAACATAATAACAATAAGCTATTGCCAATCTCTCTCTCCAATGGCAATGTTTTCCCTTTCATGGGAAAGTAGTTTCTTCCATGCTAAGTAATATGGTTTTGACATACAGCAATTTAAGTTTTAATGAGATTCAGATCATCCTTTAATTAAGAATAGGGAGCAATCCAAACAACTCAGCAAAAGCTTCTGTGTTTCCAGGCCAGGGATATGTAGGATGTAAGCTTTCCAGGGACACCAATATTCAGATAGCTGAAGTCACAACAAATCTTGGTTTTCCTGTTCTGTATCCCTTGTTCTATTTCATTTCTAGTTTCCCTGAGCACAACTTTCAACAGGTTAACCCCTCTCTGAGTTTGCGACTGATAGTACTGATAGTACTGATACTGATAGTATCCAGGATCAATCAATTTCAGCCTGCAAAAACTTTTCCTGTGCTTGTGTAACATCATTCTCCATGCCCACAGAGTCAGGTGGCTGAAGGGCCCCCATGCCGCAGCTTCCTCTGCCCTGTTCTTTCAGCACAGCTTTTCAGAGGGGCTGTTCACCTGGTGCATCCAACAACTTCTCCAGCAGAACAGAAGCTCTGATGCTGCACAGAACCCAGACAGTACTGATTTCTTTCAGTGTGTATCCTGAATGAGACACGATTCAGGCAGAAAGTGGAGAAATGCAAGACTTTTTGTTTTAAAGGGAGGAAACAGATATAGCAATTCTCCCATCAGGACTGGCCTCAAATTAGAAGCCAGCGCCCAGAGAGGTGGAGACAGCACATGAGAAAAGGTAACAGTTCTCAAAGGGAAATATCAGCTCCCTGGGAACCTATGCCCAAAGCTATCATTGTCTTTGATGAGACAGTTTAAAATCCAGGCTTTAGAAGGGTTTTCCTCCTTTGCCATTATCTCAGCACCAACCTCAGCCTTTAATGACTCATAGCAGCACAAGAAGCATAAAAGTCCCTTTAGCAAGGTGCCCCACCTTATGTGTCAGCTCTGACAAAAAAGGAAAAAAATTCCTTTGCAGGATTTTTTTCAGATATTTTATTCCAAGTATTATTCAATTTGGACTGAGTTTATTTAGCTGGATCAGAAATGAAGCAATATTTGGAGGCTAGGCTTTTCTCAAGTATCAGTTATGATACAGCTGGGATTATTTTTCCCTATTTAGCAATTACAGTGCTTATATGGATATTTTTTAAACCTAGTATCATAATTTGTTGTTATTATAAAAGCCCCCTTCCTTCCTGGGACTTCTTGTGACAGACTCGTGCATGCAGCCCCTTCAGAGGTGGCATTTTATTTTCTTTAGCAAGCACTGCCATCTGATGACAATTTTAATTGTTAGATTCAGGTTAGACAATGTTCTTTGCTACACTTCTTTTTCAACCACAAATAGAAAAGGAACCTATTACAATTTCAATGTATGCTTTCACCTGAGGGCCAAGTAGTGATCTGGCATTTGTTTTCAGTGAGACAAAACTGCAATGAAGCACAAATCTTACACTGATCTCTCAGATTTGACCCTTGCTTATCAGGAAATTATCCCCTTCTTGCTTCCTCTTCTCTTGTATATTTATTTCCCTATGCAATACCCAAGTACTTAAAAATCATTTACAGTCTGGTTTTGCTTTGTTTTGCTTTTAAAAATCCTAATATTCTGTGAAGTAGAAACGTACCACCTACCTCTTTTACTTGGGAACACAGAAATGCAAGGGAAAAGGAAAGGCTGTCCCAAATACCTTCTGAGCTGTTACAAATACCTTCTGCAAAGGCTAACCAGAGAGTCAAATGGACCCTCAGAACTGCAAGAAAATCCTCCAGCTGCAGACAGAGCTTTCTCACAACATGACACTGTTATCTTCTGGAGCAGGGAAAACAGACATCTGAAAACTTCCCTTACCTACCCCAAACCATATACATATACTACTCACCATCTCTGTTATTTGTTTTCCAACCTGTGTGAGAAGTCTGAGAGCTGCTCTTGTATTTATTTCACTGTGATAATGAAAGCTGCATCTTAAAATATTTTGGGATATCTGTGAAACAGCAGGATGCAGTTTTCTTTCCTTTCTAATTTCCTGATCTTTCCAGCACGAATTTTAGAGTTCATATTTTTTTTTTTATTTTTGCGTTTTGGGATATATTCATTAATAATATTTTCAATTTGGGATAGTCAAAACATTCTTTAATAAATAGACTTTCTTTAAAACAAAAAACATTGGTTTTAATCTACGGATGACTTTCCCATAATCCAATCAAAATACAGATGCAAAATAAAATATTTTAGAAATGTCTGTAGTTAAAACAAAAAAAACAGCATTTGATGAAGAGGAAGAAGCTGTAAGTATAAATTCTGAGTGAAAGCAAAATATTTAACAGAAATTAGTCAAACATGATGGGCTTTTTTCAGTTTTTGTTTGACACCTGTACTATTAAAAAATCAAATAAACCAACCTAAATTCCAGAAAATGTAGGGAGAAAAAATTATGTTTTTTCCAAAATGTTCCATTAAGAATAATTGGAATTTTATTTGACTACAACTGATCTAGACTGAAACATCACTTCTAAAAGGGAAAGTGTGTACTAGGAAAAAGGAAAAAGAACTCTTTTTTTCTTCACTTCAGCTCTGGAAAATCTTTCAAAGCAGAAAACTCTAAAGATCTTAGTTTCACAAACCCCTCTATTTTCCAAATCATTCCAAATACATTCTGCCATATATCTTTCCTTGCCCTTCTCGCTTGTATTGCATAAAATGAACACTTATCATAATGTACTCTGTGCTAGTTTACAACTGTAAAAGATCTCTGTCCCCTTCCATCGTTCAAATAGGTCTATCGTATTCTTCCCTGATTTGCCCATGTATTGTACCTCCTACACATTTCCCTTCACTCGGATTTTTAAGCTCTTTGGAGTGGAAATCATTTATTGCAGCATGTGTTTACCCAACATAAAGATTGCTGGGGCTCTCAAGAGCTATTACAAATACAAGAAGGTAGGACTACAAATGTAAGTGCAGATAAGTGTAAGGCCAAATTTTCCCTACAACAGATACTTCAGTAAAAGGTTCCACTATTAAAAATGGTGCAAATTAGATGACTTTCCCATATTATTTCTAACAGTTTTGTGTTTCATCCACAACACAGCATAGCAATCAAGGAGCTTTATACTTTCCTCTGGAACAAGGTGGCCACTGTTGGAAATGCTTGATAAGACAAAACAATGGTTCTGCCATAAGTTTCCCACAATACCCTCACTTCAAAACCAGCTTTCACTAACTCACAGGACTCACAGAATATTTAGATACCATTGATTACATTCTTTTTGTTAATCAATGTCTTGTTTTATAAGTCTCTGAAGTACTATCACATTTAAACACCAGCATTAGTATCAGTGAAGATTGTGTTAACTTGTATTTTATATAAACATAAAGCATGTATATGTCTAAAACATATCTTATAGTCCTGGGCTATCAGAAAAGGATACAGCAGGTAATCAACATCTTCAATAGTTTTTCCAATGGACTCACCTTATTAAGCAATATCTCTAATAAACAAAAACTGTAAAAAGCACAATCTTCTCACCATTTTACAGGGAAACACTGCATATTTCCACTGAAAACTAGAGAAACATTAATGTATAATATGCAGACTCATCCTTAAAACACCTCTCCTGAAGGGACTGTGTAGGAGTCACAATTGCTATAAACCATCAGACCTTCACTCACTTTTATGGAGCTAAACCAAATTATACTGAGGACTCTTTTTAATTTACTGGCAGTCTTATTTTGCTTTGTATTTTAATATTATTCTATATGCACTTTTAAAGGTCCAAAACAAGTAACTAAAATATGATCTTTGAGGGCCTAATATTCCCTAGGCATCACATAAATTTAATTCATTCTCATGTAATCACCAAAGGTATGAGATTATGACTTACAGACCCCTGCTTGTCTATCCAGGTTTGACTGAACTATGAAGTTGAGATCTCCTGACATAAACCCACATCTTTAGGACAAACAAAATGAGCTGTAACAGTTTCATAAAGTATTTCACCTGGACAAGCACTTGAATAAAATTGTACTGTGCACCACTTGTTTCCCTTACAAACAGTGGATTTTCTGAGTCAAAAATCTGGTTCTTATGAGACAGCTGAATCATTTATTTGGCTGTTGAACGCAATGGGTAAGAAAGCATGGCAGCAACTAGATGTCGCCAGTAAATGCATACTTGTCTTAAAGAGAGCAATCCCCATTACGGCCTTCTAGTATCTGAAGAGGACCTACTAGGATGCTGGGGAGGGACTCTTCATTAGGGGCTGTAGTGATAGGACAAAGGGTAATGGGTTAAAACTTAAATAGGGGAAGTTTAGATTGAATATAAGGAAGAAGTTATTTACCATAAGTGTGCTGAGGCACTGGAATGAGTTGCTCCATCCCTGGTCGTATTCAAGGCCGGGTTGGACAGAGCATTGGGTGACATGGTTTAGTGGGAAGTGTCCCTGCCCATGGCAGGGGGCTGGAACTAGATGATCTTAAGGTCCTTTCCAACCCTAACTATTCTATGATTCTATGACTACTTCCCAGTTCCAATGAGCTCAGTACTCCCCAGAGCCAGTGGGTAACTCTGCTACCTGCATACTCAGCAAACTCACCATACCAAAAGCTTACACATAAAGTAATCTATGTATCATTTACATCTATGAAACATTTCCTCATTTAACATCTGACTTTGAAAGAAAGGTTACTGAGGTGGGCTGACCATGACTGGATGCCAGGTGCCTACCAAATGTGTTTTATCTTTCTCCTCCTCAACTGGACAGGGACAAGAAAATACAACGAAAAGCTTGTGGGTTGATACAGGACTGGAAGATCAGTCATAAATTACCATCATGTGGAAAGGAAAACAGACTCAACTTGGGGAAATTAGCTTAATTTATTACCAATCAAATCAGAGTAGGGTAATGAGAAATAAAACCAAATCTCAAACCACCTTCCTTCCACTCCTCCCTTCTTCCCAGACTTAACTTGACTCCCAATTTCTCTACCTCCTCCCCCCTTGCAGCTCAGGGGGACAGGGAATGGGTTATATTTGGTTCTGATGCTTCTTCACATCATGATCTTAAATCACATGGTAGCTCTATTTGCTTCTATATGCTCTATGCTGATGAGGGTCTTCAGTTTTATACACTGATTTCATCTCATGCAAAAACCATTATGCACATGGAAATTCAGAATCTGGTTAAAGAAAAGGTGATTTAAATTGCATGCTGGAAGCAACACAAAAGAGATAATTTGAGCAAGCAAGTGGTTCCCATTATTTTTCTTTTACTTATTTGCCCTAAACAGGTTATGACAGAATACAGCGTTGAATCTAAGCTTATATGCTAATTGCATTTACCAACATTGCTATTCTTATATTCAGAAAAGTTTTCTTACTCTCTCCTCTAGTTTCCATGAAAGCTCCACTTATCCCTCTTGGGCACAGACCTGACCAAAGCAATTCAACCTACACTACAGTATTGACCTAAAAAACCCCACATGCTATAGGAAAAATAGCTCAGAGCAGCTTCAAAAGCACAGGATTTGATTCAAGTTCATCTCTAATTCCCTGAGAAGGTTCCTACTGGCCTATCTTCATGATAGTTTATTCACATATGCTGACTTCTTGCCTCTTACACTTCCTGGTGTTGCTATGAGATGATTAATATTCATCACGTTTCACTCTCATGCCTTCAAATATAATTTGAAGGAACAAAAATCCCCAAACCAGCAGTGCACCTAAGACACAGATTATAGCTTTTTTACTGATAAACCACGTATAGATTTTGAGAGATCACTTTTTCTTCATCTTGAGTATCTTTTTTTTGTTTGTTTTTTAATTTATCTCAACTTCACCAAAGAACACAACACCCCCAAAGCACAGTTTAGCTTTAACTAAAACATAACAGAGTCAAACTGTGTGAAAACAACTCTTTCTGAAGATGCAACAATGTACTTTGAAAAAAACACAGGCCAAATTTGAAATGAAGTTGTTCTTATCCCTGTTCATTTGTACTGAATAAAGATTGCTGCACGGGACAATTCTTATTTCAAGCAGTCAAAGGCTGGGAGGTATACAGCTATTCCCTGAATCATACTATTCTTCATGTAGAAGAGACATCTACCAGGCTATTCTCTTCCAATACTGAATTTAATAGAACAGAATATTTTGTATAAACACAGACTTTGAAACCATGTGTGATAGTTTCTCCACAGAACAAAGCATAAGACTCATGATCCATGATACAAAAATGGGCTACAAGGCTGATAGTCATTTACTTGCCCAATCTATGATGTAATTACAAGTTGCAGTGTTTACATGCTTAAATATCCTTGAAGCACTGAAGTTCACAGGACACTGCATAGACTTTGAACTTTTTAATTTGCAGCAATGCATTAATCAAGCCACGCAGAAGCCATCAATCAGGTTACCCAATAATCAGTGCTTATTGAATGCTGTTGGAAGCACATCAGAGTGATAAAGCTTTCAGATACCTGCTGCTCTCAACAGTGAGAGCTCAAGCACTCGAACACCAGTGAAGTCTGCAGCTCTGTGACTGCTTTTGCTGATGAACTACACACTACCGTCACACAGACTTGTTCAGAATGGTTGTAACAAAGCATTTTCTTTTGTGCATGGTCATCAGATAAAAGTACCCAGGAGATGACCTTCAGCTTTCTTGTACCTATCCCTCACACATTCTCAGGTATGAGCCACATCAGCTGGTGTTCTGGTTTTGTGGCAGCTTGCAAGTAACTGTATTAGCATGATGCCTCCAGTGCATTAAACTCCCATATTAAAAATGTGACTGGAAACACATTTTTACCAGCAGATATTCAAAGGAATCTGCCTGGCATATATAAAACCAGAAGGAACCACTAGTATCAGCTGTCTGTTCTCCTCCTAACAGATGCTGCAGAATCTTTACTAGTTAACTCAAGCAGTAAAGAGAATTATTCAGGCCAACAACTGATGGCTTAATGAGATTTTATCATTTGGAAAGACATCCAATCACAATTCCAAGGGCTGATGAATTTACCACTCCACTTAGTATGCTGTCCTCAAGGCTAATTCTATTCTCTGTTGAAAAATACTCTAACAGGTAACAGGGTAGCCTGCACTTGTTTTCTGTTTTGTTCTAACTTTATGAGGTAGGTTAATAACTGCTTAGATAATTGCATTTAAATAGATGCAGTTATGTTCGAAAACTGGATCACAGAACTATGAAAATGACTGAAACATTCCTAACAGGAAAGGCTGAGAGAGCTAGGCCTGTTTAGTCTGGAAAAGACTGAGAGAGAACCTCATTAATGCATACAAATGCCTTAGGGATGGGTGTCAAGAGGATGGGGCCAGACTCTTCAGTGATGCCCAGCAATAGGATAAGGGACAAGGGGCACAAACTGAAACACAGGAAGTTCCAACTGATTATGAGGAAAACTTCTTCACTTTGAGAGTGGCTGAGAAGTGGCACAGGTTGCCCAGAGAGATGGTGCCTGGCTGCGATTCTATGCAACCTGCTCTAGATCAATCTGCTTTAGCAGGGTGCTTGGATTAGATGATCTACAGAGGTCTCTTCCAACTCCAACCATTCTGTCATTCTGTGTTAGAATGAGACAGAACAGACAAGATTTATTACAGCAGAATTTAGGGCAGTGTCAGAAATTTCACACAAGCATAGATTTAAATTTAAAAATAAATTATTATTGTTTATCTTTTGCATAATATTAAAACCTATGTCTCCAAGTGAATTTAGTGTTGACAGCACTTTGTATAATAAGAAACTGGAGACACATTGGAGAGTACAGCCAAAACAAATGACAGACACAGAAAGGTGAATCATCCACAGAAAAGTGAATGGAGTTGCTTAACACCACAGAGATCAGTGGTACACCCAGTGATAAGGAGTACATTTCTTTTTCTGAATCCAAAGAACTCTCCAACTCTGATGGAAAGGAAAAAAATAATTTTTCCCATGGAAGTAGGAAAACCAGAGTTTTGTAGAGCACAGTAAGGTCTTGCAGAGAAATGATTGATCTACTCACAGCTGTAAGAATTCATCCAAGGACTCCAAAGCAGCAAAAGAAGAAGTTCTCTTGGGGCACAGAGGGCTGATATTTATATAGATGGATAAGCAAGAACATATTGATTTGCCTAAAGATAAGTGAGTCAGTGGTAAAGAGCACAGTGATTACTGCTCAAGAGTCTTTCCTCCTGTTCACTGATCACACTCCTTGCCCAGAAATACATCTTCTTCTTTAGACTGCCAGGCTGCCACTGGGCTCTGCTACTTGATTTTTTCTTTTTACTTTTTATTACTTATTAGAGGAGGGAAGAATGTTACAGATTACTCCCACTTTTAATTCCATTCTCTATTTTAAATTGTTACTCCAACACATTATGCTTAGTGAGGTCTGTAAAAGACTGATGGGTAGTCTAGGAAACCATATTTCATGACACAGTTTGTACACAGGCTTATGGCCCATTAAAAAAAGAAACAACCACCATCTGACACCATTATTCCTACTGAGACAATGTTGATGAACTGATGGTTTGAGAAGAAAGAAAGAAAACTAATAACAGACAGATGAATACTTCAGATGTCCTTTCCTTGTTCATTTTCAGAACACTGGTTGCCACCAAATGCTTACAAGTATGCCTAGAGATAATAAGGCATATTCGTGAAGAGTTGTGTGAAAGATGTGTTACCAGGAGGCCCATCAAGTGTCTATGCTTAAGGTCTTCACACAAATGGCATGAAACAGGGATATTTCTGGGCATGGCTGTTTGCCTGTTAGAAACATGCCACATGGAAAGTCTTAAGAAAAGAGGCAAGAGCTCACAAGCCCTTTGTGTGGAAGGCTCTCTCCATCCCTGGCACAAGTGCTGGTAACCCAGACAGGCTATCTAAGTTTGTGAAGAAAGTGCAACATTGCAAAGGCTGGGACAAACAACTTTTAACATGCAAATTCTTTACTACTCTTCAACTTCAACCATACGCATCAAAGAGAACCAAGGCTGCTGGAAAACTGGCTTGGTTGATTAGCAGTACCGCAAATATTAACACAAATAGTGCAGACTGTTGCAGGAATAGTGCTGTAGGGAAAGGGGGAGTTATTCACATAGGCTAATGTTAGCTTCATGCAAACTATTTCCCTGGTTGTGTCTGCACACTGTCAAAAGAAATCATCTTTTCTAGAGGATGATACAAAGTGGCTAATGCTTACCACTAGAGAAGTTTTTTCCCTCTCCATTAATTTTAGATGGGATTAGTCTCCCTCAGCTAACAGTAGCACAAGTGAATAGTCCTCTAAACGTTGTCAGCAATGTGGGAAGAAAACAAACAACACCCTAAAATTATGTCACCTCATGTTAACAGCAAGTTTTTTAAAAAAGCTATGATGCAATTTCTGATAAATAAACCTGGATTTTTATCCCCCTTCTGTGGTCTGCGTACTCAGTGACTCTTACCACTGATACTGAGAGGGTGTCAATAGAAACAGAATAATTTAGGTTGAAAGGACTTCAGGAGGTCTTCGTCTGACCCTTTTTAAAGAGGGTGACCCTTGAAGTTAGATCCTAATGCAGTGAAATGAGAGGTTTTAGGATTACGAAGTGCATCAAGAGTAGTCCATCATATCTGGAAGAGTAAATACTGGCTATCTCTATGGCAGGTACCTCTTGTCAAACACACCATTAGGCCAAACACATGAACAATTGAGGCTGAAGGTACTTTTAGGAGTTGGCCTGTTTTTCACACATTCTGTGGCAATACGAATCACTATCTCTATTCTAAGTGGTTCTTCTATCAATCCTTACAGGAGAACACCTTTCTTTTACACTTGAATACATGAGGAGTGGACCTCCTTTACTGCAAGAAACTGAACATGACATGGTCTGACGACAGAAGATATGCTGTCCCACAACCAACAAAATCCTGATTTGCTAAACTTCAGCTATACAGCCAAGTATCAGTCCCTAACTCACTGATCTCCACCATAATATTCCCAGCAAATAAAGCTAGACAGGTGGAATCAGATATCAG
This sequence comes from Psilopsiagon aymara, assembly GCA_024733675.1. NCBI lineage: Eukaryota > Metazoa > Chordata > Aves > Psittaciformes > Psittacidae > Psilopsiagon > Psilopsiagon aymara. Next base: position 11,049 of record JANRGW010018290.1, on the reverse strand, counting down.
GGAAAGGCCAAAAAGAAAGGAAATTAAAAAAAAAGGGAAGCAAAAAAAAAAAGGAAATGTAAATTTCTTCATTTATTATTGCTGCATTGACAGAGCTCCTTTAGTCTGGGGTAGCTTACTTTTCACGAGTTCATTTAAAATAAGAGAGTAGAAGCAACAACAGCAACTCCATTTTAAGCCTGTTTTTTCAGCCTCTGCTTCTGCTTTTCAGTGCTTGAGTGCCCCTGCACATTTATTCCTGAGCTGGGCAATTACAACCCTGCATTTTGCCTGTCTGACTTGTGTTTCCCAATTTCACCTGTATTTCGTCTCTCCAAATAGCTCTGTTATTCATGGCTGATTGCCACCCATTCCTCTGTGTGTCTGACCCATCTGAATGCAGAAGACATATCTACATGAAGCAGGGGCTCTTATATCCCGCCCTCTGATTACATAGCAAACCACTTTTGAAGATTAGATGGTAATGCATAAGCAATAATCCCATAAAATACAGCCCCTCATCCTACAAGCATGCTGATTAAATCCACAAGAGCTCAACATGTACAGACCTCCAACAAGCTCTTGCTTCACAAGCAATGCTATACTGTGTATGAAGTTTCCTCCTGATTTGTAACTCCTCTTACACAGAAAATGGAGGAGCATGCAGCAGTTCTGCAATTATGTGGTAAGAATCAGCCATGTAACAACTGTACTTTAAGCCAGAACAGTGAGTGCAATCATGAAGTAATTAGTGCAGGCGGCAGATGGTTTGCTGCTCTTTTTTTCTTGACACTGGCAGGAAAAAGTCATGACTGAATAAGGGACTGGTCTGTCAGTAGTGGTAATTCAAGTCTGCTGCCCAAGGCAGAGACATGGGGGAAAGATATGTGAACAAAAGGAATGGATTTGATGAAACTTAATGAGTTGTTGCTCATCAGCTGAACCCCAGTAATTACAATATTCCCACATACCCGACGCCCAAGAAACTGGGACATAAAATTACTTCAGTTAACACAGATTCCCCTTCCATTGAGTAAGTCTGCATTCAATTACACAAAAGATGATCTGTAGTTCTCATACTGACAGACTCAGTGGGCTTTGATGAGATTAAGGGATGATGTTATATGACCCATTTCCTGTTTGCTACAAATAACCAATGAAAGGTGTACACTGACTATTGGGTTTGCCCTCATCAGTCCTAAATTAGACGAACAACTTTTGAGAACCAAACAATCCAAACCCAGTGTGATTCCTTTCTCTCCAGCTCTTGCTCTATTCACCACCTGGTTTTCCTGGTCCCACCTGCTGCACTGACAATATGCAATTGGATGACAGCAATGATGTGACTTGCTTAGAAGCATGTGAATGTATTTTCTGTTTGATTCTCACCTCCCTCCTGGTTGTCAACAGCAAAATTAAATTACTGCAACAATGTTAACTGGTCAAAATCTAACTTACTCCCTACAGCTCACACTAACAAAACCTTCACAACCTCTTCAGTCAGTGGCATCAAAGTCAATGATATAAAAATGTAAAGTCCTTGCCATGGAGACACATTCCCCTTGCTTCCTTGTGTGACCCTTAGTATGCACACAGTGCCTGGAATCCAAGAAGTAAATTCCCAACATATAGCCTTAGTATGAGACCATGAAATAGCAAATGGCAGTGTCATTTGTTCAAACTCTCCAACAGGTCCCATTGCAATTATCTAAATACCTGCAGGACCTCTTAATTACTCTGAGAAAATTCTGCCTTTGGATATACAAGCATGAAACCAATGGGAGTTATTTACACTTAGCTACAGGTTGAACTTGACCCTTAGTTCAAGTTGCATTTAATTTAGCCCAAGTTGATTAATAGTCTTTGCCTGTTAGTTACCCTCTACGGTTCTTGACCAAAGCATATTCAAGTCAGAAAATGTACCCACTAGGCTTTAAAGTAGAAACCAGGCCTGTGACTCATACCTCTACAGCATAACTTTTAAATTCTATTTTAGAGTTAATTGCTACAGATCTACAGACGTTGTGTTACACGATTTTTCTCTTGCAACTACAACAATGAACTGTTTTTTTCGGATTCTATAGAAGAGTGTGAGTTTCATATGCAATAGTGACAATATATCTGTTGGTAGCCATTTACCATAAACTAGATGAGCATTAGGTGTATGGACTCTAATTCAGAATTATTTCCTAAGCACTGAATACCACAACAGATGAAATTTATTTTCTACCATATCCAATTGTTATTTGACAAATTTACCACCAAAAGTTTAATTGATCTTCATGTAATAAATTTCCTAATATGCAACAACTTTCATTCCAATGGGTTCTAAAAGACAGCAGTGAGCAGATTCTGTTCAGCTTCATATAAACCCAGAGAATTCAACAGCCATAAGGGAAAAGAAACATTTTGACCTTTTCTAATTACATACTAAACATCCAGAAATTTAATCTGCACCTTTCTCTGAACCGCTTATAATGCATATTATAAAATACAAAATGGTCTGAGAGCGGTGAATGAAAAACATTACATGCAATTGATTCTACAAGAAGAATTAGGCAGCCATTTCTCAGAGTTGGGAAGGCTATTAAGCCGGAGTCCTGGAAAGATACTGTTTTTGAGTTTAAAGCACAGACTCAACTTCTATTCCAAAATAATTCCTGTAAGATCATTTTGTGACTTTACCTACTTATTTAGATTTGTTTTGCCTTTATTTTCCCAGGCTTACAGCAATAGTAAAAACAAGCCTAATGTAGGCTAGAGGAAAACTAGTTGTTTAATGCTTGTAAAATGAATTCATATACGCAGACAGAAAACATCATGGAATTCAAACATTAATGTTGATATTTACATTAATGCATAACCTGAGCAATTCGGCCATTACTTTGATCATTGATTCAGATCCTCATAGATTCATCATACGTAAACCAAAAAGAGACCACTTAGCTCCTTAGTATAAAGGCATATATACTAGATGCCAAGATATTTCACTCTTTTACCCCTGTTGGAAACTCAAGAAATTGTTTTGCTCTTTTTCCAGTTTTACTCAAAATATCAAAATGCCAGTAAATCTGCCATTTCTCAAAACAGTTTGCTCCAATGGCTAGTTACTTCACAGTTGATCTTATCTACCATTGACTTCTACCCATCAGTTCTTACTAGGGTTTTTTTTTTATTAGATCAAAATACTTACTCCTATGTTTTGTCTTCCCCTATGGAGACATTTATGTACAACATAAATTCCCTTCCATCTGCTTTTTTCATGAAATAAGCAGTTTGAGTTCTACAAAGTCCTTCACTGGAAGATGACTGATTTGTGGGTACTGATGTTCCTGATTTTCAAAAAGTTCTAACAATGTGGTCTCTTACAATGAAGTTCTGTTCTATTGTCTCAAGTTGGGCAGCAAAAAATCAAGGCAAATCTCACAGTGTATTTATTTGGCTGATGGGTTACCAGTACTGAAGGAACTGGACTTCAAGAAAATTGATTTCACTGCTACTTGTCTCTTAGAAATCAGAGGCTACTTGAAAATATGCCAACCAGATAGGAACAAGAAGTGTCTCATACTGTTCTTGGAGCTGGTGCTAGTCTAGAGAAAGAGAATTGTTACAAACGAAGACAAAAAGCCTCATTAGAGGTTATTATTCCTATCATGAAAGATCCTAGCTGTCTTCTCTGCCCACTGCCTGTCACATGGTATTGTCAAAAGGACTGATGAATAAACACAGACTCCCAAGAACACAGTAGTTGCCCATGTCCTTTACTCTGCCCTTTACACTGAAGCTTACTCCATGTTTCCTGCTTGGAAATACCAGTTCAGTATTTCCAAAGACTGCCCTGGTATCACCCCAAAGACTTTCCTGAATGCTCTGTAGCTGTTATATATAGAGATGGGAAAACTCTAAGTCCATACTAAGCAAAACTAAGCAAAATGCTGCCAAAAGATTCTTACCTTCTGATCTTGGCTGTATGCTAAGATCCAGTCTTCCTTCTTGGGGTGGAAGAGCAGACTGTTGATGTAGAAGTTCAGACGGTATTTTTGATAGGTAGCCCCTTCATCAGAACTGATTAATAAGCTGCTCTCAACTTCTGGATCAGTCAGTAGCATAATCTATATGGTAGGGAAAGAGGAAAATACAGTGGTGAAGAGACTTCAGATGGAAAAATAAGCAGCTAGGAACTGCAGATAAGCTTATTAAATACATGCATTTCAAAGTGTTTGAATGTAATGTCAAAACTAAGCATAGCCAATCTTTTAGTAAGGAAAACAAGTACATTTCAGCTATGTATATAAGCACATAACATATGATCAAATAGGCAAAATGACTTTACCAGTAGTTAAACAGACTTAAAGAAGCAATGCTTAGGTTATACAAAAAATCAAACCTGAAATTCACTAGTGTGCAACTTACTGAATTACCAGACAGCCACAGTGGGCTGCTAGTGTCTTCATGAATAATCTATTAGAGGGGCAGACAAAAAGTTAGGTGTTAAGGAAAAAAGAGACACAGGAAGAGGACAGAGATACGCACACAGAATGATCATTAATGGCAAGGTTTGTTAGACTCTGGCAGAATTTTAAGGAATATGCCAGTTTCATTGCCTGGAACATTATAACCTGTCTGTCTGCAACAAGCCGTCTTGGTTTGGCAGGAGAACACATTCGATAACATGCTGGTTCCTTCCATCACCAGTTTCTGTGGTGCTGTGAGTTACAGATTTGGTAGTGTATCAAAAATAATCTCCGCATAGTAAAGTTGCTTAAGCTCTGTCCAAGAGTTTTTGCTCAGGAATGGCAGAAGACATATGGCTTTCAGTTGTAGTAGCTACTTCTTGCCATTAACTATGGTATTAACTTGTCTGCAATGCTGATGAATCAGAGAGAATAATGGGATACCCCTCTCATACTATGAACTACAGGGAGCTGTAAGTCTTGACAGACACTAGATACTAAAGAACTATTTGCATGTGAAGGTGTAAATACACATAAAATCTACACAGGAAATGTCCTTCATTACTGGGTAACTGCCAGAGGTTTTATCTATCTCTAGAAAAACCCTTGGTAGCATATAAAACCCTTGGTAACAATTTGGCCTGTGATTTGGAAGTTTGGGGTTCTTCATAAACCTGTTACATCATCACACTGTATCTTGAATGTAAAATAGGGCAACGTTTCTATTCTAGCATAAAGATACTGTCTCCTTTTGTACTTCTGATTTACTTTAGAAATCTTGTGAAGAAAACATGCATTATTAAACATTCTTATTTCCATTTAACAGTTCCAAATACATCAAGCATATCACTGATGTGGCTTCTAAACTGAAGATTTCATGATAGAAACTACACAGAAAGCATCAATAATCAAAATGTCAATATATAGATCATCCACTGTCACTAAGTAGCCTATCTAGCTTCTGAAGCCAAAAATTTATTGTGATGTTTATCAGTTGGTTCTTGTTTCTTACCAGACTGATTTCTGGGACAATGTTCCTATGGTTAACATTTATTGATTCAGAAAAATGATTCAAGCATGATGATTTTCCTATTTTTATGACTTCCTTCTTGAGTGGATTTTGTTTATGTTAGTATTTGAAAATATCACAGCACAGCATTAATTTGGACTACAGCAACTGGAGCAGAAATAAGCACAAATCAATGAGCTTGATCCAAGCTCCCTGAAGTTAATAAAAGTCTTGTCATTGACTTTGTATTGTGACTCTAAGGCAAGTTGTTAATCAAGATCCACTCCAGTCTCATGTATTTCCTTCTACCTGCATAAGGAACTCATCTGACCTCATCACTGTCGCATCCAAGCACATCACTGCCTTAACACATTTTCTGCCAGGCCACTCCTCTGAAGTCTGCAAGTGCTCTTATCTCTATTTCTTAGAAAGGGAATTGAGGGACTAGATGTTGAGGCACTGAAGCACCTAATTCCTCATTCAATCAATAGAATTTAAGGGCTTAAACAGACTTGCCAGCACTGCTGACTTTGGCTTTAATCTGCTAACTACTGCCCTAGGCTATTTCTACTGTTTTTTCAGGTATCTGCCAGATAGATACCTGACCTTTTCAGGTCTTCAGAAGCCTTAGCTGTTGCATTGTAACAGCCAGCTGTTTTGTACATACAAAGTATTCCAGGACACATGAGTTTTGCTATATATGACAATAGCAATAGTGTTTTAGATGTCACGAAGCTGTGCAGACTGCCACAGATTTATGCAAGGGCATACAGAGAGTCCAGAACAGGGGAGGGAGTTGATGGATGACTCTAGCCACTAGTCAAATTGTTAACTGTAAGACCAACTTTGAGTGCTTAGGACAGCATTATCTGCTTCACTGTTGCCCCCTGTATTGCCAATTACTTCGCACAGATGCTCTAAAAGAAAACAAGTTAGAGATGACTAAACAGTCACTCACTACTCACATCATAGTCAAAGCACCGTGCTTCTTACAAGATAAGAAAAGCAAATTTAATTACAACATTTCTTCTTGTAAACAACCAGAGCTACAAGCCTGAAAGACAACATTCCAACCACTACTGGACAGTCAGCTCAGACTACCAGTTTAGTGCTACTCTAAAGTCAGACCCTCTTTCTCCAAAATGTCTGTACTGCAGATAAGGGCCATTTCAACATCAACCATTTCTTTCTACAAACCCACTTCCACTGAACTGCACTATGCAGTAATGCAGTTGCAGGCACATTAGCTTAGGCTTTATTGCCTAAGTTGCCTGAAGCATCAATGAGTAAGGAGGGAAAGTACAATGGTTTTAATCTTTGTTGTTGCTGCAGCATATGAAGTACAGAATAAATAAACTTTAGATTATTCTTTGCAATAAAAGAAGCCAATTTCTGCTTTGAAGTAGTCTAATTACCCACAGACTTGATATAGTTGCCTATACAAAAAAAAAAAAAGTGGACACACACACATTCCCAAATCATGGGAAATAAAACCAGCAACAATAACAAAGTGAATCTAAATTTAGAAATCATAAACATTAATATCTAAGAATATCTAAGATAGGAGATTAGAAAGGAATTATTTGCATATTTCTGACTTCACCCTAGGAAGCACGCTGAATTCCCTTAAGTGTGAGCTCATCAAAGGAGCTATCTCCTTGCTTTACTTCTACAATGCCTAATACAACATATTACTGCTTTCTCAGCTAACATTGTTTTCTGGACAAGTATTTTCTGGACATCACTGCAGAATCAACATGACTTTTGCACAGGAAAATCACACCACATATCTATCCGGGTTCTTAGAGGTTGTAGGGGAAGATATCTGGTAGGATTTTTGAGAAGTTCCCTTGCCAAAAGATCTGAAATAGTCTATGGAAAAAAGGCCTTTCCATAGATTAATTTATGGTTAGAAGATCAGCATCAAACTTCACGGAAAAATCTTTCCATTTCCACAATGGAAGGACATGTTCATTTGGAATTTTCCTGATGATTTGTGAAGTTCAATTTATTCATTAAAGATCTGGAAAGAAGAAGGGAAGATAACTCACAAAGTTTGCTGCTGGCAGCAATGCATTCAGAATGATGAAGACAAAAGTCACTTATGAAGATCTGTAAAAGGATTGCACAATACTGAGTACCTGAGCACTATAATGACAGGTGAAATTCAGTAATAATATATAAAAAAAAAGAAAAAAAGAACAAACAAAAAAACAAAAAACAAACAAACAAAAAAAACAACACAGAGAAAAGCAATCCCAGCATAATAGACAAAACAATAGACTCTGAGAAGATAATTCCTTTCATGAAAGGAGTTTGCAGGTTTCAGTGAAGGGGTCTGTGAAAATAGAAACTCAGTCCTCAGATCAAAAAGCCTTCAATTACACCAGCAGGAATTATTAGGAGAGAATTAAACAGCATAATAAATATTGCTATTAGGCCACTGCAGTATTCACACAAGTTTTACACTGGATCATATTCTCAACCTCCACCTTAACAACAACAAAAAGCTATAGTAGAAAACACAAAATAGATACAAGGGTGATTGAAGAAAACTAGATAACATTTTTTCATACAATCAGCAAATAAATGAACTATTCAGCTTCCAAAAGAGATGTATGAGAGACAATTTGACCAAAGTCTACAAAACTATGAATGGCCTGGAAATGCTTAGAAAATAGTTATTCACTCTCTCATAATTTGAAACTCGTGAGCATCAAATGAAATCAAGAGTGAGATACAGAACACAGATGACATGATAAGGGAAGAACTAATGATGTCATCCATAAGGAATTCTATAAGGCCTTTGACACTGTCCCCTACAACATCCTTTTCTCTAAATCAGATAGATGGATTTGATGGGTGGGCTATTTTGGTTTTATGGGGTAGTGGGACTGGTTAAGATTCAGTCTGTTTTAGCATGGCTGCTCTTATATATGCCACTAGAGAGTGAATGAAAATTATAAACAATAACAATCTTATCAGCTCAGGTGAGCTGATGTTGCAATTTCTTTTGTAAAGAATTGGGCCTATAATTTTTATCTTGACAGTTTTTAAACTACCTCTGTTTCCAACATCACACAATAAAGCTATCAATGCAGGAGTAAAGAGAGGCATATATATCTGTTCTCAAAGTCAGCAAAGTCACTTAGTAAAGAGAGACCAACCTTAGAGTGCCTCTGGTCTTGTTTATTGTTGCCTTATGACAACATTAATATAAAAATATCACAAAAAAAAAAAAAAAAAAAAAAAAGAAGAGTGAGGCCAAAAAGTGAGGCCAAGACTCTACTTCTCCCCAGCAAAAGTAATTGTTCTCTGTTTAGATCAGTGCTCATCAGTGATCAAAATCTGCTTACTCACACCAGGCACAGCAAGCACACACTGCACTTTCTAATGCTGCGGAATCATTTTTTTCCTCCATAAAAAGAACCAAGAAAGTTGACACAGTCTTTTTCAACCAAATGCAAGACATGCATTAATCATCCATCCCCTGAAAAGGGAGAAACTTGATTTGTTTTTCCTAGAAGTGACGAACACAAACCAAGATTTATAGATCTTAAGCAATCCACACAATTTCCACCCCTTTTTGGTGCTAACTGCTGATGGCAGATTGCCCTTAACAGTTATGTGGATATTTGCTGTCCTCACAAAAAAAATCCCCAGGAACACTTCACAAGAGAATTATGATTTTGCTTTCACAGATGGAATTGTGATCCTTAACAAGCACCCTGATTACTAGATTCAGTGGATTAGTTAAAACAAGTCCAGAACTGTACTCAATCTTCATTTTAGCTCCTTTATATCTCCACTTGGACCAACTTTTACCTAATATTTTGTAGGAAAAAGCCTAGTAGCAGTGAAGTAAGATAGTATGAAAATATTACAAATGTATTTCATAGATTCATCCAGGTCTAGTGGAAGATGTCCCTGCTCACAGCAATGGGGCTGGAAATAAATGACCTTTAGTATCCCTTCCAACACAAACCATTCCATGAGTCTGCGACTGACACAATTCTGATGTATCAACAGATCTGAGTTATACCACCTGACCAGAAATAGGGATGAAATGCAAATAGGTTCAAATCTCCTGAAAGAACCTTCATGTTCCTCACCTATTACCTGTTTCTTGCACAGACCAAACACTGGTGACTCACGAAACAAGTAACATTTCTCACAGGAAAACGTAAGTGGAGTACAGAAAAAGAAGAAATCAGCAAAGAAAACCAGAAATGTCCTACTCTTCACAAAAGCTGTGCATTTCCTAGAGTATTTAAACTCTAAATAGTTGCATTTTTTTCCAGCTTCTCTGGGGTTTGGTATTTTTTTAAAATGGTAACTGATTGCAAAAGCATCAGTGCTATGGAGTCCCAGCATAATGAAATGTAATTTCTGCCACTTTGCATATCACTTCTGAATTTAGATTGCCATTTACAAGGCATAAAGATCGTGTAGAGAACCTGATTTTCCAGACTCAAGAATTCACACACACATTTCAAAGCAACATACCCTGCTTTTAACTAATCAAGCTAGTTCATTGCTTAAGCTTTTTAAGATCTAGAATAAGAAACAAATGAAACAAGACAAATAAAGGAACTGCTTTGTCCATGGCATTCTGAAATTAAGGCAATACTAATTTACAGAAAATTAGAGGAACAAAATTACCATAAAGAAATAACTTGAGCATTTATTCGAATAATGAACAGAGAAAAAGGACACCAAAGCCTTTACAAAGTTTAATAAGTTTTACTTATGGGCTAGCATCAGCTGCTGTAGAACTGCATTCATGAGTAATGCCACTACAATCTAGCTCAAGTATCTGCTTTAAATAAATTGGCTAACAGTATTAGCACCAAGATGAAAACATTCAATGAACTAGAGTTGACCATTTTAAAGCTGTCTCTATCATCAATTAGAGACAAGGTTAGTTGCTGATCAATTTCATTAAGATCCCATTAATATAATACACTAATAATTCAATCAAGGCACTGTAAAGTGTTTTATTGCCAGAAGTTCTTGTTAACTTAGCACGGTAATTTTTGTAGGGAAAGAAAAGACTTCAGTGACAATTACACTTTCAACACTGAAGGAAAAAAAAAATGTTACCTTTGAATGATGACCTGGTTTGGAATGGTCTCAGAATGACCACTTTAATACAAGGAAAAGGTCTGTGGACAAGTGATTTTGCAGCTATAACCCAGCAACTTTAGAGTAAAAAAGTTCTTACTCATACAAACACACATAACCCAAACTTATTAAATCAGTCTGCACTTTGCTGATATGGAAGGTAACATTTTCTGAGTCTCACCCAAACAAAACCATGCTTATGATTACTCGATAGTACAATTCAGATTCAGATTCAGTCCAGATCCGGACTGTGGAGGAATGGTTAACCGATAAAGGGCATATCGACATAATGTTGCTGGCTGAGCAGGAGTTAGGCAGGCACCGGGCACAGATATGTTGGAACGGCTGACTTAGCAAGGACACTGTGCTGCCCGCATTCTGTCCAGTATGTAGCAGGAACAATATGGTTAATTGTAAGTTGTGAAGGGACGCGTACGTGCAGAAGGTCTGAGTAAGTTGATACAGAATGTTGCTGAGGAAGAT
>JANRGW010018287.1:0-17680 GCA_024733675.1 Psilopsiagon aymara | reverse complement strand
CCACAAGTCAAAACCACAGTGCTGCACCAACTACTAAGAAGGAGAAAAATGACTGCTACTGCTGAACCCATGACAGGCCTGAATAATTTATCTGCAGTTGAAAGTCAGAATCTCAAAAGATTACAATGGAATATATTCAGTGGTTTCCATTTAATGTATAACTTTTCCCCAAATGTAGTATCAATCGTCTTCTCCCTGGAAGATACATGTGACCATCTTTGGGAAAAGTGGAATTTCAAAAAAAGGGACTTTTGGCAGGCAGTACAGGAAAAGCAACATGAGACTGAGCTTGCACATTTAAGCAGTTAGAAGTCAGAATCTCAAAAGATTACAATGGAATATATTCAGTGGTTTCCATTTAATGTATAACTTTTCCCCAAATGTAGTATCAATCGTCTTCTCCCTGGAAGATACATGTGACCATCTTTGGGAAAAGTGGAATTTCAAAAAAAGGGACTTTTGGCAGGCAGTACAGGAAAAGCAACATGAGACTGAGCTTGCACATTTAAGCAGTTAGAAGTAAGGTAAGCCTTCTTTGACTTAATGCTGTGTCCACTCAACTACAGAATATTTTCAATTTAATTACTTTATGAGCAGTTATTTATAAAATCCCCATGAAGTAAGCATGAGCACCCTTAGTTCAGAGATCAGAAACCAAACCAAAATATATTCTGTAACATTTATTATAACAAATTTTATGAAAATTATACTAAAAATCTTCTTTTTGCAGGGATCTGAATACTGAAAAGTACCGCTACAGAAATTTGTTGTCAGAAAGTCATAAGCAGGAAATGCAGGCGATTGTTTGAATAACAGACAGGTTTTACTAAGAAAATAGCCCTATGCATAAGCACTGTGGTGTCACCAATGATGAGGAAACTACAGCAAGGTAGTGATATTTAACACTCTATCTGAGATTTTCAACTCAGCCTAGGTCAAGTTGAAAACATCACCCCCACCACCTGTCAATGTGAAAAATGCCCTACCTGGCACATTCCAGCTCTTCAGGCCATGTGATTCCAAAAGTGTCCATCAACCGCTTACAATCAGAATATACTTTCTCACAAAGGCTTCGACAAGGGTGAATCACATGAACTTGCTCTAGGCAGGCAGGGACAAAGGCTTTGCACAGAAATGTGTGGAAGTCTGGTGAACAGTGAAGATTCATAAGTGGAAAAAAAGGCTATAGGGAAGAAAAAGGCTTTGGTTAGTAATTTTTAAAAGATAATTCAAGTCATCAAAACTAACTTTCATCACTAAGGATGACATTTGTTCCCCTGTAGGTTTGAAAAGATAACAGAATATAGTGCTTGTTCAGCAGTTGTGACCTGAGCAGTGAGAAGCTCTGTTAGCACTTCTAACCCTGCCCTGGGATCTTGGCCAATCTCCAACTACTCAAACCTGACTTTTCCCTATTTGACAATATTAGAAACTTGAAAGATACTATGAAAGCCCAAGAATTTTTAAAACACAGGGTGAAACATTAAGTCAGCTTCTAAATGAAATTTTGTAAAAGTGTTCCTGTCCCTGTAGTTCCTGTTAGATTATATTTTCAGTCCAAGTGGTGTGTTGCACTCATCTTCTTCTCTCATGCCAGAGAGGTTTGGGTTTCTTTGATTAGTGAGGTCTAAATATAATTATTCTTCATTTTTGAAACACTGCATTTCAAAATTTGACATGACTGATGAGTGTTCTTACTAGGGAATTCACAGAATGACATTTAATGCAACTTCCTCCCCCCCGACCCCAAGTTAATTCAATCTATTACTGTCAGTCAGACAGGCTTTTAAGGTAAAAAAGTCAATTTTTCTTCTCTACATGTTATCAACTTTATTATCAGGGAAAGCTATTTTAGCTGAAAAACTACTGTGTATCAGACAAACCAGAAGCTGTCAGACATTTTTGCAAGTGCTGGGTTGTTGTAAGGGTAGCTCATTGAAGGAAACAAGCAATGACATGTTAACAGCATGACCAGGCATGCTCCTCCTGTACTTCCAAGCGGGCTGTATGTCCAAAGCAGCAGGGCCAGCAGAAGAAGCAGGAACACTGTGGAGCTGTGTAAGCATGCCCTCATGTTAGCAAGCACAAGCAGAAATTAAACTGAAGGAGCCAACCCTGTGTTGGTGACCTGTTGGAGGGCACATGGATACTAACCACAGATCAGGTAGGGCCAGGAGGTGCCAGGCACTGCCAGAACGGAGAACATATATATGGTGCACTGCCATTTGGCCCATGTAAGAGCTCTGGGGTGGCAGGCTAGGGGGATGTGCAGAACAGCTTGGCTTCTCCACTCATGGAGGTGCAGAGACTGCCCAGGGAAAGGGAGAGAACACAGAGCAGCTGTAGCCATCTGTGCTGCAGGGATCCAGTCCCACTTGTTCTTGAATAAGCCCCAGCCTTCAGATCCATTGCAGGCTGCTGTTCACAGTCCTGTCTGCTGTACCAGGCACATGTCCCTGACCCAGGTCATGAAAGCAAAACAAGCTCATTTAAACATCATCCTGAGGGAACCAACCCACAGCTGAGGGTGAAAGCCATCTCTGCAGCATCAGGTCAGTCCTTGAAGTTCTTTTTAAGCCTTTTTAAAGTTTTTAGAGAACAATCAGCCATGAGAATAATTTCCCCAGGGAAGTGGTGGATTCCCCAACATGGAATAGTTTCAAGGTTCAGTCACAGAGGGTGTTGGGACATCTAGTCTAAGCCGTTCTTTGCCAAGCAAGGTTGGAACAGATGATCCTTGAGGTCCCTTCCAACCTGGCATTCTAAGACTCTACAAAGTACACCTTTTGAAGAAATGCTTCAGGTATTTCAGGAAACAGGAATCTCCATATCACACCTAAATAGTCAAATTCATACATTCAGAAAACTGAACCAGTATTTAACACACTTTTAAATGTCCTGATAAACAGGGACACTGAGCAAAGTTTTCGAAGTAGGCAAAGCTTTTTAGTAAGATTTTTATTTATGAAGAATTTTATTTAATTCTTTGCCATTAACAGCTACATCTCTCAAATATTCAACAAATGACTCGTAAGGGAAGGACTAACTTCTGAGTCCTGAATAGCATTCTTACTTTTGCCAGCTTTTAAGAATCCCAAATATATAACATACACACACACAAGTTTTACTGCATACCAAGCATGTGTTTTAAAATAAAAGACATTGATAAATAAATTTCCCCCTCCAAAATGGAGTATCTACAAATCCTCAGGGGACTTTTGCAGTAAGCACAGGAATGTGTGGGGAGGGGCGAAAGGAGAAGACAAGGCAGAACAAAAAAAACTTCAAAATGCTTTATGAAAAACACACACACAAAAAAAATGTTGGCACTATCCATCAGAGTACTCCATCTGCATCTGCAGATGCCATCAGAGCAGGCGCACAGAGGTCTGATCCCGTTTCTCTGGATGTCTGCTCTGCAGCTGCCTTTGCAGGAACACGAGACTTGAAATATTTTATGACAAGGAGAGCAGTGCAACTCTGGTATAACATGCTCCAGTACCATAAGTCAGATTAATTCCTAAAGACTACATGGTTCAGATGAAAATAATAGTGAGGAGTTAAGCCCAAAAGAATGAAATTACTTCTGCATAATTATGATGCTTGTTGTCTTTTCAATTAAATGTTATTTGTTCCAATGGTTAATTTATGTTAGGGTCTGTTCTTCCTGGCACTTATGATAAAACAAAAATAATAGCCTGGGTAATCACGTACAGCTCCTGTAGAAACTGAGTTTACTTCTGACATTCAGTCTTGTAGAGATTGTCTTGATTTTTGTTCATTTTTCCTTTGTGTGTCCCTCAAAGTTTCTCAGTTGACAAAAAATAATTTTCTAGAGCAAGTTTTGAGTTGCCAGGCAAGAACTTGTGCAGCCATAGGTGAAACAGCACTATCTGCTCAACAAAGGAAGAATTAAAAATAAATAAATAAATAAAGGTATTTTGATAAGCAACTAAAAACTGTTTAAATAGAGTTTTCCAGCATAGCTAATAAGGCTACATATCATAGGCTCACCCCCTTGATACAGCAAATAAATATAACGAAAGTGATGTCTGATGAAGAAAGTCAGGACATAAACCCAACCTTTACCATTCTAACTATGGCATGTTGTCACTGGCTAAACACTGCTGTTTAACAAACTATTTTATTTAAATGCAAAACTGTGTGAACAGCTAAATGAAAAAATAGGAAATTTTAGGAAGAAACCTATGCTCGGCCTGTACTGGAATCAGAGGACAAACCCAAGGACTTGGCTGCCAAGAGTAATTGTTCTTACAGTATTTCTTTCAGCTTGCTAACAATATTTACTTTCTTACACCTGAAAGTATGAACGCAAGAAGCAGGAAATTTCGTGTTCTGAAGACACAAGCAGACCTGAGTCAGACCAAACTCAGACTGCATTTAGCTGGGTGCCCCATTCTCACCCCAGCTGGTAACAAACGGAATACAGCAAAACAAGCTGACATCTCTTAGTTTCCTGCAATCAGTGGTTCAGGAAACCAGCTGCAGGTTATACCACCACTGCACTGAAAAGACACTGACTGACCTCCTTTCTGCCTAGAACATATCTAACCCCTTTTTCAATCATTTATGCTTATACCCTTTGCAAAATACTACAGCAGTAAGTTAGACTGCATACTTTAACCAGGCACTGGTGAGAAAGGAACATATTTTGTTTATTGTAACTCCTGGTTTTGCAACCTCATTTGTCTTTTGACAAATAGCTAACAGATCACTCTTTTTCCATGTCATTTTGCCATCCTGCTACACCTTAGCATAAATAAGGTTTTAGTTTTTTATTTCTATTCCTTTCCTTATATACTTTGCCTTCTAATTGCCTTGACTACAGTTGAACACTGACCACACATTTTCACAGTAACAAACTCTTTTCTGAGTGACAGTAACTAATATAATAATAAAATAACCCCCTCCTTGAATAGCACTTCATTAACAATTAATAATTAATAAATTTACAGTACCAGACTTAAACACAACTATTGTCCTGTAAGTGTCACTACAGAACTGAAGTACAACCTCAAAATCTAAACACAGTATATTTCACACATACACTTTCATATCTGATACTTAGGAAATATAGCTGCTGTCAACTGTGGTGTATATAAGCAGTCTCAAAAGAACAGGCAGCAATTACTCTTCATACTCAGACAGTAACAATCTTCACAGTATCGTTACCCACTTTTATAATGACAATCTGTTTCAATTAAAAATGGTGACACAAATATGGCATGGTTGATTTAATCCTACACTACTGTTTCAATAAACTTATTCTGGACTGGATGGAAACAAGATTAGCATCATACCCAGAGAGATTAATGGCTTCACACAATTCCTGGACGGGATAGCAAGGGTGGTTATTTGCTCTTGGCCACAGTGAATCAGCTGCCAAGAATCTCCAACTTCTAATTCATGCACAATTAAATAATGATAAATAAATGTCCTAACACATGGAACCAAATGAAGGATGAAATGCTCAAGTTCCATTAGACTCAAAGCAAGGCTGAGAAAAAAACAGGTTCTTTCTATTGGAAGTTACATGGATGGATTTAGATCAAAGGCAAGTTAAAGACACTTTTAAGCTGGTATGTACAGATTTAGAAACTACTTTGCAGGAGGCTAAGGCAGTTTAGATGTCAGCATCTTGTTGCTACATGTCTGTTAGAAGTTGTTATTTAACAGCAGAGCTGCAAAACAGAAATGTGAGTGAAGCTCATGACCATTAGCACAATGTCAACCACCCTTTAAACTACCAACGAAGATGGTATGAACTAATTTGGGTCCCACATACTCTTGTGTCACCACCTGAGCTTGCATAATAATTGACTATTGCTGCCAGCTGCAAGCATCAGTTATAATCTGTATTTTCTAAACCCAGCTAAAATATCATGGGTAACTCCTCTATAACGAAAGAGTTTTCAGGACTAAAATTCACTGATAAGAATAAAATATTTTAGATATGAATGTATGCAAGTTTAATATGCACAATTAGTGCACTCTAACTTGACAGAGGCAAAAGCATTCAAAACACATGTATTCAAATTTAGTAAGCTGCTTTTAAACAAAGCAGCATTACTTTCTGTAGCTTTCACAACACAAGCAAGGCAAATGCAGTCACAATTGATTTAAAAGCTTGTCAAACATATTTTAAACATAATCAGTTTAGTGTTTACAGAGATAAGAATAAACCCTTTTGTCAGAGTAGAAAGTAGGTTACCACCTTGGCTTAAAAGACAAAATAGTTTACATTTCCTACACAAGGACTATCTGGAGTTCAAGGAGCTGATGGAAAAAAAGAGAACTAAAAAATGTAGTAAACAAGCAAGTGGATCAAACAATATTGTTCTCCAACGGAAGCTGTTTGCAAAGATACGAGCTTTCATCTTTGTCCTTCGACTAAACAGCAAAGGCAGTGCATCCATTTGGACTTTCAAAGGGCTCCGAACAAAGCGTGGGTACAGCTTCACTTGCAGCAGTTGATAACCATTCCCAGCTGCCTCCTCCCCTCATGGCTGTACAGCTGTGGAAGCCAACAACTGGTCAGCACCTGAAGCATCATCCCTTAGAAGGACAAGCCCATATCTTGAAGAATGCTGTGCTGTAAACGCCAGTGGCATCAGAGACTGATGACCATACTGCCCATGCAGCACAGACTCAATCGCCCTGAACTTCATCACCCACCTCAAGTGAAACCAGCCAGGCATTCGCTCGGATACCAGGCGGTGCAAGTGCTCAGTGAGCTGAACAAGCCATCAAACAAACGGTCAATATATATGCAACAAAATCACCAGTGTATTTGCAAGCTCTTGGCCATCATTCAGCCCTACACACAATATATCCTTTGATACATATATACGTATAAAAATATATATACTCAGGTCTAAACCTCCACACTAGCTATTCAAAGTTGATGGGAATATTAATCGTAAATCCAACCAGGGTAAGGACAAGGCACATGGGGAAGGTTTTCAAAGCTCGGTAGGCAACAAGGCATTCATGCACCTTAAAAACAAACCAACTAACAAGCAAACACTCCTCTGACACCACGACTAGGTACTAAACTTGCCATTGCCATTATAAAGACACATCCACAGAAAGATAAAACAGCAAAATATTTTGCTTTTTACATCTATGTATTCCAGGCTGTTTTGCATTAACTAGCAACTACAGAACTTCTTTCTGCAGTAAAACAACTTAGTTCCACTTTTTCCATTTAAACATTTTTAAGTGTGAAATAAAAAATACCAATGTCCCTATATTTTTTAACTACAGCAAAGGTTAGAAACAATATAATCAGAAATATTACATATCACTAAGAAGCTGTTCTGAAGCAAACTAAAGTAGTACCCCAATACTTTCCAAAAATAGCTTATTAGCAAAATTCACTGCCTTTTGTGGTTGTAACCTAAATTACAGCTCAACCGAAATTACAGATATTCCAACCTTTGCAATTTACAGTCCAAAACAAACGAGAGTTTTCCCAAGCATTACAGAACTGAACTATTTATACACAGTTTTAAATTATACATGGGTTTTTTTTCTCTATGTATACTATACAAAGCATAAAAAGACAGACAAATGTAAGTTAACTGAAGTATACTGCAGACTCTCAAACATCTGATGTCTAGACAGAACTTCATTACATCTGGACTGTGGAGGCAGAACCACCTCAAAAAAAATCATGTATTTGCCAAATATTACAGGAGTAAACGGATTCATTACTGAACTTTTTGCGCAGAATACAACCTAGAAGATTACCAGTAATGCTGTTGAAAAACTGCCTGCTACCTATAAAAATGCTCCTCATTTGAAGTGAATTCCAGCAGAATTAGTTATTGCCCCGGTTCCAAAAGTCAGACCAGATTCATGTTTCCGCATCTTCGTAAGTGTAGGGACTCACTTCAACAGAACAGCACTACCCAAGTTCCCAGAGTAGCAACCCTGCACCATGCTTTCTTCCTTGCCTACTTCATGAATAAATTAAATAAGGAGAATCTCAGTCATAACAGGATCAATCTTCCCAAATAATCTGCGACATCAGGTAAAGCAATCAAGAGCCAGATCCACAAACGGGACTGGCTATTGCAACAGAAACTTCTGATGCTTAACTTCTAGGCACTTCACAAAATCCTCACAGCAGTTTCCCTACCTGATGTCCACACACAGAGGCACACAAGAATGACATTCACATTGTTCAGGAAGCAGAGATAACCTCACAGCCAGAAGAAAATGCTCAACTGAAACTAACACCAAACTCTGAGGCAGTGTTTATGCAACAGACTACTACTCAGAATGCTCAGGTATCCACATTCAGACATCTCCTTTACCAGTCTATAAATACCAGAGCTTTCAATGCCCTTTACCATGACAGTTAATGGGATGGCAAGAAAGCCAATTCTGTGGCCTTCTGAAACAACTGAAAAAACTTTCTGAAACAACTCTGCACAGACCAGCACCAACCCATCCAGGTGCTGTTTTTACATGGCTGCTGATTCCTGCTACAAGTCTACCCAGGAACACAGTTATATGGCACAACACCTTTGGCTCAAAGCTGACTTGATCAGACCCGAGGAAGCTCTGCAAGGAGCCACACTGCTGCCTCCATCGAACTTCCCACTCCTTGCAGACCTGAGCTAGCCATGCTATCTGTTAGGTGGGGATAGAGATGTCACACAGAAGCTGGAAAATCTCCTGACTTATAAAGTTAATTCCCATGTTAATGGGGAACAATGAACTACCACCCTCATCATCCCAAATCCAATAAAAAGTAACTGCATCCAGTGGTTTCTTGCCCGTATCTTGTAAAAATGAAACGCAGCTTGCCTCATGGTCAGCCAAGCAGTGTGACAGCGTCTCAAGATATGACCAACTGGAAATACTGAAATCGGAAGACAGAGGTAAGAACTGCAGGTGGTCAGGTAGATAACTGCAGCTTCAGGGGTTTCAACTCAGTCATCAGACTTGTGCATGCCCAGCTGACATCTCCTACATCACAACAAAGTGAATGGATTAAAGTTTACAAATATTAATATTTTTAACAATTTTCATGCAGTGCAGTATCAAATACTTTCCTGAACTTCAAACAGACTGGCTTAATCCCTAGAAAATCCTCTCAACTTTGTCCTGTCATGCACACAAGTTGCTGACAAAGAGGGCAGGATCTTCTGAATGAATTCTTGGTAAACACAGGAGCACAGACCAACACAAGTCAGACAGCACTAGAATCAAACAACCCAAGAGTCTGAGCCACAAACCAGAGACAGTTAAAAAATGGGACAGGAAAACTGGATGGCAGCCTCTGTTGTGTTTGTGTTTGGGAAGCTTTCACCATGTAGCCAACCTCCTATATACTTAGCACTCACAATGTGCCATAACTTTTGATCCAGAGTAATTTTCTGTAAAATCACTGCTTCTGGAAAGATCCATGTGCATGCAAAATGGAAAAACAGCCTTCACTTCTATAGCTATCACCTTCATTGTAGCTTGAAAACAAAATATTATCATTATTACTAATAATCATTATTATTCAGAGTAGATCATTATTGTGATAGGAAAAGCAGTACTTCAGGTATAAAAAGGATACACATAAAATCCTTTTTTGAGGAAAAAAAGAGGGGACTCCCAAGTATTTGTGGGAAATGGTTCTTTCCTTCTGTAGATGTGTATTTTATTCTGTGGCATTTTTGTCCAGTTATTTTTATGAAGACAAAATGTCTAATCCAAGTATAACCTGAGTAGTTATAGATTTTTGCTCTGTAGACATATGTACTCAAATTACTTTTATTTACTAACTTTCATGTACGCTTAATTTTTATTTATTCTGAGACTCAAGCAAACCTGAAAGGCAAGAAAGCAATCAAAGCAACTCACTTTTAAATAAAAATAAATAAACAAATTAAAACCTAACTCTAAAAGATGGATGAGGCAGCTGTTAAGGAAGGAAGCTAATTCCTTCACCCCATTACTTTATGATCACCTCTTCTTCCTTCTTCCAAATGCAAGATATCCAAATATAAGGAAGGGCTCTCTTAAAGCTAGTGATGTTGCTACAGGAGCCTCTTTCTCCATGTACTGCCTTTCACAGTCCCTCCTCCACTTCTTCAAAATCTCCACCCAAATCCTTGACACCTTAAACACCCTGCCTCCTCTTGCTAGCAAGATCAAAGAATCAAAGGAGAGGCAGTTTCCCAACAGTTCATAGCTTGCTGCAGCACAGCAGTAACTTCGCATACTCAGTGGGACAACCTGGTATGAGCTTTCACTCACCCCTCACAGGAGCCAGCCTAAACAGACACAAGTACATCCTCCAGCATCTCCATCACACTGCAGAAATCTTCATCTATGAGAAGCTGGGGGCTGTAGGGACCTTACGAGAGGTGTTACTGTACTCTTGCCACACAGGCAGTCAAGGACTCACATTTGATTTCCCTTTTCTTCACAGATTCCTCTGATAAGGAGGTGGAGGGATGCATCCTCCTCTTTATACAACACATACGCAAAGGCACCTCTTCCTTCTCCCTCTTCCCCCGGCATCTCATCCCTAGAGTGCTGCAGGCAAAAGGAAGCACACACACTAGGCTGGGGGTTCACCCTGAGGCAATGCTGCAGCACCAAGAAGCTGAGATGGCACTGAGGAAGACAGACAGAGAAACAACACTGTGTAAGTAGTAACTGACAGGCCCATCAAGGACATGAAAAAGACCAGAGCAGCTTTCGGCTCGCCCTGCTGCCAAACTGGTAAAGAACCAGGAAGCTTTAGACATATGACAAGGGTGGCAATTTCTGAAAGACAAAAAAGTTGCTTTTGCCAGAGCTGCCATGGGCCAATGCACTGGATGTGAACTGTTAATGACATGCATGAACCCAAACAATCTGATAAATCATGGACAGCAGAAGGAAAACAGTGTGGGCCACCTGTACACAACGGTACACAATTTTGTCTTCTTGTCTACTATGCAAGAGTAGACAATATAAAGAGTGGCCTTTGAAATTAGGGTCACCACATCACCCTCAGCAGATTTGTCTTCCCTAACCTGACTTGCTACTGACCAGGTGAAGTTCAGGAGGTTCCACAGGGCAACAGCTACTCCTTAAAACCATGGAAATGATCTTGAAATCACACCTTTTTACATTGGCAAGTTTTGTACCTACTGCTGGCTTTCCCCAACTCCAAGGATGATGTATTCCAACCACTCTTGACTCAGTCTCCAAGCCCTAACTGCCTCCTATCAATGAAGGCAAAGCAGTTCTAAACTCAGTAGCTCTGTCCATGTTTTCCTTCTCTATACAAACGGCTTTAGGGATGCTTGTATGACTTCACGCACAAGTGTTCTGGAGTAGGCCACAGCTGCAAGACTAAGACCATCACAAACTTATGGTGCCTTGTGCTCAGCAAACAACACAAGTGTGGAGAAGAGGGGGGAGCCAGGGCACAGTCTGTACAATGAGACTTCAACCACCAATGCTTGCAGCTACATAGGAACTACAAGGCAGGGCACTGTGGAAGGGACAGCAATCTTCAGGAGAGCAACAAGATACCATAAAACTCCCCAGAAAGGTCTGCTGTTGAGAAAGACCTGCCCTTCCACAAGCCAACTTTGGACCTCATGCACAGCAGGACTGGCCTAAATTTAGTACAGAGTGAAACTCCTTAATCTCATGCAGTGAGTGGGTGTATTACTCTTCATCAAGCATGCCTTACTTTGGACCACCCCGAATTCCAAGCAGCATCCTTTCAGAACAAGGAGCAAGGCAGTACGATCCACATTATCAAGTAAATGAGAAACGCTGCTCAGAAAAAGCAGCGTTAGATTATGCAGATGACCAATACCCTTAAAGCCAATGCAATAGGATTATACACATTCACCTGTCTGGTTTTAGCCAATCTGCACAAGCTAGTAACACTTGATGAAGAGCCTCAGCACTACAGGTAACAAACACTTTTTTTAGTGGCTGTAATTTAGTGTACACACAGGAGTCAGCAGAGATGGTTTACAAATGTGTTGCTGTAAGAATCAATACTGACTTGTGTTTCTTTGGAACACCAGAGAACAAGAGTCCAAAAATAAAACCACACATCCCAAATTTTTATGGTATCATACAGGATGGCACAGATGGGTATAATTCATATGGTTTTGAACCTTTGGCCAAGCTTTTCTACACTCAACACAGTGATGTTCAAACCAGAAGTATTCTTGCCTGACTATTCTCCACTTCTAAGGACTTAGCCAGCACAGAAGTCAGTCGCACTCCTCTGTATTTCCCTTGATCCATATGAAGCATATATAAAAAAATTACTTTGGTATTTGCACTTTAATTTAACAAGCATCAATGTAACCCTTTCAGCACCAAAATGTTTTGTGACCACCACTTCTTTCTGATGAGCTAGAAAAGTTATTTTAGTTTGTACTGAGTAACGTATATGTGCAGCCTGCAGCATTTACCTCTTCTTACACAAGCCTTCCCTGTCTGTTAGTACCAATGATACATGCTAAAGAAACAGCAAAAAAATGTTACAAGCAAAATATGAACTAAAGAGCCCCTCCCGCTTGCTCCATTGAGTCAGTGTCCACACCTCTGCACCCTTTCTGCACCTTAGGCTTTGAGGCAGCATCAGGGACAAAACCGAACCTCAAGCAGGTAAAGAATATCAGTGTGTTTTTCTCTAATTGAAGCTGCAGAGGTTTCAGTAAATTCACACCTATACTATTTTGCAGAGTAACCCAGTAACAACCTTCTACACAAAACTATACTTATTTCTCCAAACTTTCAACCTACGAAAGGCGTGCAGTTTCCTCCTCCCTGTGTGTATACACACACACATACTGATTTAGCTTGCCAAACACAGTTCTCCCATTTTCGGACACACTTTCATATTAAGTTAATAGTAGACTTATATTTAATGGAAGCAAATTAAGTGATTACATTTCAAATTTTAACTTACAGGACTTCACTATTAAACTTTTGAGGGTGGTGCTTAATCCACTTAAAACTGGCTTTGTTAGTTTAAACCAACCCTACTTCTATAATTTCTCCCACTGCTGCAGTCAGTTGCACTGAACTCTCCATAGACATGCACACATGTATTCTGGCACACAGTCACAAACTCAGAAGTGAACGGAAAACTCACTACTAAATCATTTTTCCAGTCTGAGGTACTTTATTGTTCTCCATGGGATGTGTTCCAGTGGTTTGTGTAGTCTGCTTTAAAACGCGCTGGCAAGCCTTTTGCCTTTGTAATTCTACAGACCCATAGATTTTACCCACATCTGGAAGTCTTAAGGGCTTGTCTACAGTGAATACCTTCCAGAACCGCAGCAGAACAGATCAAGAGATATGAACAAAAAGTTACAACACAGTAATATTCGCTGTCTTGCCGGAATAATGCCTTATATTGACAACTTAGTTCAGCACAGCTTAAAGTAGGAGTTACTTCGGAATTAGAAGTGACTTGGTTTCGAGGATGACCACGAGGGGGAGTTACACCTATCTAAATATAGCTGTAATGGACCGTCTATCCTGCTGCGTCCATCTATTTTCCTCTCCTGACAAACCTCAGGTCTTCAACCTCCCAATCTGAGCTAGTACTAACATGAGCAGCGTTACTGTTACACTGCTTGGAGATACAGATACAATGAGCATCTGCAAACAATTAGATTCCATTGTCATGCAGCTGTTTAGCTAACATACACAAAACTTCACACCACAAAGCCACATGGTTTTACTTTCCCCAAATCACCATTTGTTGTATAAACAAAACTAAACCAAGTCTGAAGTAAAACTTCAGTAGCCTAAACTCAATCTGCCAAGTTTGACATCTCCAAAAAAAGGCCAAAACAAACAAAAAACCAAACCAACCGCCCCCCCCAAAAAAAACCCCACAAAAACAAACAAAAAAAAAACCACAACAAAAAAAAAACAACCAGGGAGAACAGGGGAGCAATTGGAAATCACGAATTTTCCACTGCAGAAAATAAGAGCACAGAGCAGCTATCATCACTAGCCAGAACAACTGTAAGAGGCTGTAAGATTGAGTTAATCTTTTTTGCTTTCCTGTCCTAATCAGTCCAGTGTTCCGGTTTCCAGCATATCATTATGAAGAGTTGACACATGAGGAAGAAATGTCAGACCACCGTGGGAGAAATGTCAGCTGAATTCCTGTCCACAGTGGACAACCACTATGTGAGACAGTGGCTCCACATAATCCTCTCCTGGAGGATTACTATTAAGATACCACCCCAGAAATGCCAATTTAACACCCTTCCAGACATCAGAGCAACTGTACAGAAGCCTTCATGCTCCAGCATATGGAAAGCACAGCCCTTCTGGATATACAAGACTCCCCCCAGCAGAACATACCTGTAGAGCCTTGAGAGCAGGGCACAGAGTTATCACAGTTTTGGAGAGTGAACTTCACCTGCATGTGAGATTTATGCCCTTAACAAATGTTCGTTATTTCTGGGAGTTAACACTCCAAATAAGTAACGGGAAGAAGTTCTGAGAGGAGGTAAGAGCAGAAAACAGGACTAACACCAAGGCTTTCTGCACAAAATACTTGGATTTCTTGACGATTCTCCACCACATGCCCCGTGATTGCATGATTAAGCAGCTTACTCTAAGTCAGCTAACAGAAAGTGAGGAAAACACTACAAGCATTAATCTCAAAACCCAGTGTTTACATCCTAAAACCATGCCCAGTCATGAGAACAGGCTGAGGGGAGGCAGAAGAGCGAGAAGGAATTAGAAAACAAAGCCTTTAAGCATTCTTATCAAAGATCAAAAGAAAGAAGTTTTAACCAACATACTATTAAAATTCTTTCTTTGGTTTGAACAAGGTTTAGACTTCCAATTACAGAAAAATTCAAGCTCTTGTAACACCTGAAGCCTCCTCCACCTTCCAACACACTGCCTTTTTATGGCTGCAAAGTGAAAATAAACAATACTCCAGAAATCAATAGTTCCTCCTCCCCTGAAGCCACACCAAATCCCCCTCTTTGTGAAAAAGCAGGGCCTTTTGACAATCCTAAGGTGACTCCCTGTTATAATCAACTAGGGACAAACCATACCAGAGCCATTACCAAATGCCACGTAGAATACACATCAAAATGAACAAGGGACTTTGGTACACACTGGTCTCCCTCAGAAAAAAAGGGTCCTGCAGGGAACCACCAGAAGTTTATCATATTAACTCCAATCTAACCACTAGCAACAGATGCAACACTAGCTATATAAGAATGGAAAGCAACTTCCTTACCCTTTCATCAGTAAAGCAGCTGTCTTAAAAACTCAGTTTGACCCAGCAGTCAATCAGCACTGCTGAATCACAAATAAAGGCAGGCAGATCAGCACACAGACACATGAGGCAGTTTAGAAATGTCTGCACAACACTAGAGTAGTGAGGTATACCAAATTAGAGGCCAGACAGTGGCAATGACAGGAGACTAAGAAGCAAATGATACAGGGTAAAGAAATCAAATCCTAACAGCCACTGCTGCTCCACACAGCCACCAAGTCAGTTGGCTGAGTAGTGATCAACCACTGCAGTGGTCAGAGGTGGTTATAAGGGAGACAGGATGGGGGGATAAAAAAGGGAAAGCAACAAAACTTCTCACTACCTCTCAAGTTTTATGAAGTAGCTGCATGAGAACAGGTAAACCACGAACCCTTTCCAGAAGTCAAGCAGTAGGCACAAGCTACTTGACAGTTCAGAAAAGTCAGCTGTAGCAATCTAATAAAAATGGCTCTGTGGTCTCTGCTGTAACAGCAGCATGACTGGAAGGCACAAATACTAACAAAAGCTGGCTCAACAGTTGCAAAGACACACCAAGTAAGAACTAGCAGCACACCTGATGAGATAAAAGTGGCAGACGCTGTAGAAAGCGTTCCTGACAAACGACTGGATAAGGCACTGCACAGTTGACAACTGAAGCTTATAAGCTTGCCTTCCAATTTTAAAGCCCACAGTTCATCTGAGACCTGCAGCTGAATTCAGTTGCTTGCATACAGGTGTCTTGACACTTGATACCAGAATTTCCCATACATCTACACCAGGCTGGGAAACACGATGTGAGACCAAAGCCTATGCTGCTCCAGGCTGGCAGGTAGAGGCCAACCAGGGAATCCTGACTATCCCAAGCAACACTAAAAGAATGCTTTGGTAACTGAACCAAGCTCCTCCTCCAAGCTCGGTAAAGAATACGCAAATAAGATTTTAACAACAGTAGCCACCTCCAATACAATCTTTAATTTTATTTTTTTTTAACCAGAAACTTCTTAATTTTCAAGTCACTTCTGTTTCATTCTGCACAGCACAAGATGGTAAGCTTTTCAAGATCTGTGTTAAAATGTTCCCCCTCCTCTTACCACAGAAAAGCCATTATTAAAACAGGTTTAAAACTTGTTTTACAAGCCTCTCACCCAGAGAGGCTCTGGCCCTTTTGTTTCTATTAGCAAAGCCTTTCCACAAGGTGGCATATTCTCAAGGGAGCCATATGTTACAATCAGTTCAAGTAAAAAAAGTGTTTGCTTTCAGCTTAATAAAACTCCAACTTTCAGTCAGAAGTTTCAGCATCCAGTCAGAAGACAACTGCAGGCAAAGCCACAATGGAGAACAAGTTTAGGTACCTCTCTCCTTAGTAGACATAAACTGAGCGAGGAACAAAGAGCAACTTCTAAACATTATTTTTGCACTACCCAAGTTCAGATGGGCCACAATATCACAAGCCATGACCCCAGAGAATTTCAAGAACTGCTCTGCGTATCAGTGAGGTGCTGTATGCAATTAGCTCTGCCAAATAGCTCTGAATAGTCACATTACTGTACTACACCCATTCCTCTTCCACTCCAACACTGGATCCAAGCTGGGGAGGGAGTGCCTGTAGCTCATAACGTTGTAAAGAAACAGCTAGTCACTAAACATTATCTGCCTTGGCATTCAGCGCAACAGGCATCACAAACCATTTCTCTATGACAAAAAGGCTGTTTCACAGCATAATATTTACAATACTACAGTAGGGACAGGGGAACTTACCTCCATTTGGAAAGCAGCTGTGTCCTGATCATAGTGTCCCATGATATTTGGAAAAAAAGTCATATTGTAAGGCATTCCTGAACATCTGGAAATAGTAATTGGCTCACATGTGAACAAACTGTGCCCTCGTACCAGAGTTAGAAGTAAACTGAAAGTCACAACGAACACAAGTACTCCCATTTTGTCAGGACCTCCAACTTCAGTGCATAGCTCTGTTCAGGAGTTACACCAGCTTGGCACAAGGACAGAAACACACATCTTCCTCTACTGGCTCCAACGCAAGGCAAGGGCACAGGCAACTAGGCAGACGAGAGACTCCTCACTGCTGCTTTAGGCATCTCCCCATTTCGTCTGGCCGCGGTTTTATTAAAACCCCTCCTCGAGAGTGCACGCTGCAGAAGCAGGAAGAGACAGGGCTGATCATTAACAGCAGAAACAACCAGACCGCGACCACCCGTCCGAAGGCCGAACGCGGCCTCGGCAAAAGCCGGCAGAAGACTGCAGCTCCCGCCGGGCCCACAGCCCCCTGCAGCCCTCACACCCCGCTGGAGCCGCGGCACGGCGCTCCCCGCGCTCCCGCCGCCTCGCCCACGGGGAGCGGTGCACTCGGCCGCCGCTCCTGCCCGGGCCCCGCAG
>JANRGW010018285.1:0-48748 GCA_024733675.1 Psilopsiagon aymara | reverse complement strand
GGCATGGTTAAACTTCATCAGGTTGGCATTAGCCCACCTCACAAGCATGTCAAGGTCCCTCTGGATGGCATTCCTTCTCTCCAAAGTATCAGCCAAATCACCCAGCTTCGTGTCACTGGCCAACTTGCTGGGGGCCCACTCCATCCCACTGTCCATGTCACCGACAAAGGCAGTGAACAAGACCGGTCCCAACACCGATTCCTGAGGGGCACCACTCGTTACTGGCCTCCAGCTGGACATTGAGACATTGAGCACAACTCTTTGTGTGCAGCCATCCATACAGCTTTTTATCCACCGAGTGGTCCACCTATCAAATTGATGTCTCTCCAACTTACAGACAAGGATATCATGGGGGACAGTGTCAAATGCTTTGCACAAGTCCAGGTAGATGACATCAACTGCTCTACCCCTGTCCATCCATTCTGTAGCACCATCATAGAAAGCCACCAGGTTAGTCAGGCAGGATTTCCCCTTACTGAAGCCATGCTGGCTGTTACTAAGCACTTTGTTGTTTTTCATGTGCCTCAGCATGTCTTCCGGGAGAATCCACTTGGAGGTTTTACTAGACACAGAGGTGAGGCTGATTGGTCTGTAATTTCCTGGGTCATCCATTTTCCCCTTCTTGAAAATGGGGGTTTTATGCCCCTTTTCCAATCATTGGGAACGTCTCCTGACTGCCATGATTTTTCAGATATGATGGAGAGAGGCTTAACAACTTCATTTGCCAGCTCCAGTAGGACCATCAGTGTGTACAGGTTTTAAAAGAGAGATTATAACCCAAACTGCTTTCTGGGGCAGACTTACTGATGAGTAACAGAAATGAAAGGTAGTATTATAACCATACTCAGGAAAGACACAATTGCTTTCGAGTGTCAAAATTCTGGGTGCACGTTTGCTATGGCTGTGCAGGCAATGAGTGCAGTAGGCAGGACCACATTCTTT
Source organism: Psilopsiagon aymara (assembly GCA_024733675.1). NCBI lineage: Eukaryota > Metazoa > Chordata > Aves > Psittaciformes > Psittacidae > Psilopsiagon > Psilopsiagon aymara. The sequence continues at coordinate 47,806 of JANRGW010018285.1, read as the reverse complement.
TGGCTTCCTTTCTCTTTCTGACTATGCCTGGTGTAAGGCATACACAATTTGTAGGTCAAATATATTTAATGATACTCATAAGATTCTTCACTTAGTACTTTCCAATGCGAAACAGGAGAACTTATCATGTGCAGACAGGCAAAGAACTCTAAAAAATGGCATTTCAGATATAGGCTATAAATTCCTGTATGACACAAAGAAAATAAAAACTTTAATCACACCACCCAAATGAAATATATATATATATATATTTATAAACTGTTATTAATTTTTAATTGCTTTTGCAAAATAGTACTGCAATATAACTGTTGATTTGTGGCCGTATTGCTAAGTGTACTGGCTAGCTCCTAATATAAAAGGAAAAACAGAAAAGGGAAAGGGTGATTGACCTAACAAGAAACAAAGGTATCCAACAGGCTTCTAGATACAGAGTTTGTTTCTCTACATACAGATTTCTTGAGGCTGGCATATATTTTCATCAAAGCATTTTTCTGTAATTCAAAGTGACAACCAGCCAAGGGACTCTCACCACAGAATTCAGGAGCTAGAGAACAGTAGAGAACATTGTCAAAATTCCCCGCACAGTCAGTGACTGCAGTTTTGTGCAGACCTACTTGTGCTTTTGTTCACAAAACTTTTGGAAAAACATATGTACAGCAATTTGATCAGTGAAAACTTACTGGTAGTGTTTGATACACTAGCTCTACTCTGCAACAGAAATATCATTGTAACTGTGTAACTACAGCATGGCTTCTCATATTTGTGGAAATAAGTGGTAAACCTCTCACATTTACTTCTCATAACGGCATGCAGTAACTGCTTCTCTTTTCTACTACAGCATATACAGAGCAGAATTTTCAAACTGGGGTGCCAATATCTATGTTCTGAAACTGTGGCACACAGGCCTGGCTCACCACAGGGCTAAACACTCATGTTGGTATGACTAGCCAGATCTCAGCTGCTGCCTCAGCATCTGGAGTTTTCCACAAAGGAAATGTCATCTTCCCAGCAAATCTTTTCCACCATGTTGAGACAGAAATGTGCAGATTTAGCAAAGCTCACCCATCTAATCTTGTATGTACTTGTATCCAGCATGAGTAGCTCATGTCCTAGAAATCATTTACAGACTGAAACTCCTTAGCAAGAAACTAATTTTCAATTGGTGTGAAGTAGTAGAGCAAAAGATGTGAATTAAGGAGTGTATGCATGGCAGAGAGGAAGAAAATCATTGGTTCTTTTTCAGGGGTAGCCATTCCCACTTTCAATATTTATTCCTCTTTCAGCAGTCCTCCATAAGGATGATGACATTTGTTTTTTTCCAAAAGAGATGGAAGAAATGCTGTGTACATTCTCACCCATGTAAGTAAGAATGGATCAACAACTTTTGGAGGAACAAATGGAAGACCTTCACTACGGGCTTGAACATTCACAAAGATATGGATTTCTTCCTGTATCAGCAACAGTCAAATGGACAGATATACATCAACTATAGTAAAAATAATTATCTTTTTTTTTTCCCCACAAAATTATATGCTATAATTTTACATCATAAAAATTGTCAGAAATTGAAATACTATGTATTACAGTAAAACCCACTATGAAATTACTTAGTGTTTTGTCAGATACTTTTAAACAGCATGAGTTAAATTTAATACAGGGTTGGTTTTTTTTAACAACATGAGCAAATAGAATTTTTTTTTTCTCAATCCACTTTAAAATGGATTACACAGGATTTAAATTTCAGGTAATTTTGATTTTTTTAATTGAAAACATCACTGCAGCTTTACTCTCAAGAACTGTCACAGATGTACTTGCCAGTACTTGCATAAGCAAAAGTGCATTAATAAAATATGTATGTAACTGATCTATCACATTCCTGTAGCATTTATGCTATCTACATATAAAACTGCACCAGAGTATTTCCAGCTCATTAAAAGAACTGTTATGCAAAGTTCCTTTTTTAATTTGCTAATTTCTGATTTTTAAAATGCTTTTCTGTTAAAACTAATTCTGCCTCCAGGCCTAATCACATACGTTTCCAATGTTTTTTCCGGATAAAAAATAAAAGGAGAAACCAACAGTGTTTACATCATAGGAATGCAGAAATAATCCTGATATGTTGTTTAGGAGAAAAATGGATCTAATAACTTGTCTGATGTCTTCCTATTTATCTGTGCTCTAAAAGCCTGGTGCATCAAATATATTTTGTGTTTATTTGTACAAGAGGGTTTAGGAAATAGGTTATGAGATACTTGTGTGCTGGGAGTATATAAGATTTACAAATTCCTGTAATTTTAAAACTGATTTCACTCATAATTTGTAATCCACTGTTAAGAGTTAATCAGCTCCTGCACTCAGTGTGATGTTCTGGCTCATCCACAGGGTTGGAGCTTGCCTAAAATATGGTACTGATTTACTGAAATGCAATTTTCGTTGTAGAATGCACACAGTGGGAAAGATATTATGCAGCTGTATGAGTACTGGGATGACAATAGCGAAGGAAGGCAATGTGAGCATTGTACAAAAAAATTTATTGCAAGATGCACGGAAAAGAAAAAAATCTTTTTTTTTACTAGGAGAGGAGGCTAAACAACTTTATCTTGGCCTATTGTTTGTCTCTTAGTGAGCTTTCTGGAATTTGTTTGCACATCCTGGATACATAGGCATCAAAGGGATTACATCTAGAATAACCGGTGAGATAAAACAAGAGCTAGCCTGAACTTTAAATCTAAAATTCAAACCAGGCTTGAAAAAAATCTCTTTAGATAACTGGGAGAAAAACCTTTTCCATTAGTTTTTATACTGTGTGTTCTGACTTCAGTTGGAGTCAGAAGCAAAGATATTATTGTGAAAGCTTCTCAGTTTGTTTTTGCTTGTTTGACAGGGTGGGGTTTCTTTGTTTGTTTGTTTGTTTTTTGCTTTTCTTTTAAAACTGAATCAGCAAGTTTCCCAGTGAACCCCATATGCCAATCTTTTAACACAATTTGCTATATAGAATTGTTTGGACAAAGAGCCCTGTAGAAAAGTGGATTCTGTTTGGCCCTTAGGAAGGCTGGACAAGGACTGGAATGTTTCCTGCTGGGAAAAAAAAACCCAAACCCATACAGTTTTCTTATCCAGTAGCAGGTGTTATGCTTTGAAGAAGTTGCAGCAGAAATATGATCTTATTCAATCTTTTCACAATTATGGCTCTCCAAGGACAACTAAACAACTTCTGGAGTAATAATCTTTCTTACCCTGTTGGTCAATACTTATTCTTCATTCTGTGAACTTGTTCTGCTCTATTTTTCCTTCCTTGAGAACTTTATACCATTATTAAAATGCTGTATGGTAGTGGTGCTTGTTTTGTTGGTTTTGCTTCTTTTTTTATTTTTTTTTTCAGTGTGGCCAAGAAGTAAAGGAAGGGGTGAGACTCAGAGAAGAAATGAAGATCCTTGTCTTTAATTTGGAACTAACGATGCACATATTTGGTCTAGCTACTGTTGTTTCCAGTCAACAGCATGGGGTATTTTACTTTCCAAAATAAGCCAGCCGTCATCCATTAGTTATGAAGAAACTACTCAAGATGAGGCAAAACTGGTACAAAAGGAATCATGAAGAATAATAAACAGCTCATATAAGCCATTACGATTACATTGAGTTTGAGTGAAGCTATTACTTTTTTAGCATGCTGTCTTGGGTTCAGCAGTAGCAGTCATTTTTCTCCTTCTTAGTATCTGGTGCAGCGCTGTGTTTTTAACTTTTGGCCAGGGAACAGTGCTGATAACACCGATGTCTTCAGTTGTTGCAGTAATGTTTGGTCTGACCAAGGGCTTTCTGAGCCTCATGCTCTGCCAGGGAGGAGGGGGAGCCGGGAGGAAGCAGAGACAGGACACCTGACCCAAACTGACCAAAGAGGTATTCCATACCACAGCATTTCATGCCCAGGATGTAAAAACTAAGGGAAGGGACCAGAAAGAGGGAGGTTTCACGGTTTGGTCCGGCTTAGTATCGGGTGTTGAGTGGTTGTATTCTCTTCCCTTTTATTTCCTTTGTCATTATTATTATTATTGGTGGTAGCAGCAGTGGTTTGTGTTATACCTTAGTTACTGGCCTGTTCTTAACGCAAACTGTGGGAGCTGCATTCTTTCAATTCTCCTCCTCATCCCTCTGGGACTGGGGGGAAAGAAAGAAGGGAGAGTGAGTGAGCAAACTGCATAACTGCGTGAGTTACGCCTTAAATTATGACACATGCCACTTTCATAGTGTGTCTATTGAGTGAAAGCACTGTTGTGGAAGGTGATGACATTTGCACTAGACATGGAAAGCTCAGGTCTATTTTTAAGGAGCTGAGCAATGAACAGTGAAATCACTGTTAGACCAACTAAGCATTGTAAGTAAAATATCAGCTCAGTTCCCATAGCAGCTGTCTCAGGCTTTTGTGACTTTGGGCAAACTACATAAAGATAGGACTCCTTTATTCAGGCATGTGACAATCACTGGATTTAACCCCAGAAACAAGGCAAAATAGCTCACCATGAGCTCTGTAATGATGTGATTAACCTCTCTTTCAGTATCTGATCCAGCTCAGGTACCTGTATTTTATGCTATAAGCTGTTGTTTTTATGCGGTCATAAAATGTTAAGTAGAAAGGGACAACTGGATTCTTTTTGTCACTTTAAAATTTTTTGTAGTTCAGCTTTGATAAAGACACATAATTACAATGGAAAAAATATATATCTTGACAAGATACTAAAAATATAGTCAATAAGAAGAAATTAGAAGTGTCTGAATCATTACTTACCCTTTCAAGCACACTTTTAAGCACAGCCTTCTTCTTTCTTGTTCTACTCAAGAACAGGATATTTTTTAAATTAAATGTCTGATACAAAACCCTGGTGCTCTCCCTGTTAAATTCAAGACAGTAATACTGTATAGCACTGCAAGAATATTTGTTCTCAAAAGGATCCTTCCATTTGTCATTGCAGAAACTACAATATGACTGCTCCTTCTCCTTATCTGTAAAATCATTATTTGAAACACTGGATGTGTAAATAATGCCACTGGGAAACTGCTGACACATTTGGCACTCAAGCAATTTATATTTGTTATCATCAACATATTTGGTGAACCAACAGTTCCGTGTTAGACTTCTGCACTGATTCTTCAGCATGGCTTGAGTTAGCAAATCATCCTCCACACTTGAACATAGAGGACAAAGAATGTAAGGAAACAAATACACAAACTTAGAATGAATTCACAGTGGTATAAATCACAGAGTTTAGGGATTCTGTCCTTTTACTAATACTTGATTTGGGGGTGGGTAACAACAAGAGTACTTTAGTACTGAACATTAGATTAGAGGTCAATAGCAGCACAAAACCTGATGCTTTTAATGGTTCCTGCTATATGTTGACTCTGGGGGCCTCTGTCCCCTCCTGGAGGTGACTCAGTGTGTGAATACATCAAACAAATCAGGCAAGGCAATATTTTGAGGTGGCTTGCTGTGCTGGAAGGGGCTGCACTAAATAAAAGTTGAATGACAGAGCTGGTGGGAAGGATAAAATCTGTTTGTGCTGCAAAGGGGAGACAGCATTCTGGTGAAGAGTAGTTAGACTGGTATAGGTTCCTGTAGAGTCAGCCTGACTGAATAGGAGGAGAGGTGGAGAGGAAACTGCCTGAAACATCCAGGTAGGAACTGCAGTCTTTTCTTCCTGGAGAAGGCTTAAGGGGGACCTTAAGTTTTGCCATACTTAAAGGGCTGCTACAAAGAGGATGGAGGCTCTGTCTTCGCAAGGAGCCACACTGAGAAGACAAGTGGCAGTGGCTAGAAGCTGCACTGGGAGAGGTTTCATCTCAATATAAGAAATTTATTTTACAGTGAGATCACTCACTGGAACAACCTCTCAATGAACATGGTAGAGACACCATTGCTGGAGGTTTTCAAGACATGATTGTTCAGTGTGCCAGATAACCTCATCTAGGATCCCTTTCCCATGAAAGTTTGGATCAGATGATATTTGGAGGTCCCTTCCAACCTGGGCTGTTCTGATTCTATGATTATTTTGGTTTCTTAATACTCTTTAAGTAGAGATAAAAGTGAAGAAACAAAAGAATACACATTTATATTGCTTATATTTGTATGTATTTTCCCATCCTTGGACGTGTTTAAGGCCAGGCTTGATGGGGCTTTGAGTAGCCTGATCTAGAGGATGGTATCCCTGACCATGCTGCAGTGATTCAGCAGGTATAGTAAGACTTCTTACAGTCAGAGTTCAAACAATATATTTCACAGCTGGACCACTTGCCTATGGTAGAACAGTTGGATTTGCCCAGTTTTAATCCACCTTTAATGTGCTTCTGGTGCTTCCTGTGTTTACCTTTGTCAGATACCTGCTTACAGATTTTAAGATTTTTTTTTTTTTTTCTCAAACCCTAGCACCCAGCTACTTTGGAAAGCAGAAAAAAACTCAGCTTTCACTTGAAAACAGATAAAGCTCCAGTTTTGTGGTTTCTGCCTAGCAGACTAGAGTTTACCGGGAGAGAAAGACTGCAAATAATGCCCCGGATAGCTCTTGCCTTGCTACAGGACTGACTTCATTGACTGCCTCCTTTGTCTTGGACTTGCAGTTACATTGCACAAAACTTTTTCTATTGCTAGAACATCTTTTACTTTCCTCTTGGCTCAAAAGCCTTCGGATACACCTAGTGTCTTTCTGTCAAGCACAAGGAAGCTTTATCTAAAGCCCTTTCATGAATTCTTGATTTTAGAAAAGTGTAAACTTTCAGAAGACTTGTACTCTTTTTTTTTTTTCCTTTCTCTGTGTATCATATTAGCAATGTTATCACATTTTCTTCAGGGTCACAGTTATCTTGGCTGTTTTTCCATAATTCTTTTCATACTAGCCAGCAACACTAGAGTACTCCCTAATAGGCTGTGTTTCATGGAGGCTTCAAAAGTTCGGCAACTGCTATTAAAATTATTCTGTAGTTTCAGACCTATCCTTTCATCCCAATCATTTTCCCCTATAGGCCTTTTTGGAAAAAAAAAATCAAATTTAAAATGCAGCATTCAGGATACCCACTGAGACTAAATGCCCTGTTTCCATAGTAAAAAGCTGTTAAAGTCTATTTATTTTTCTTTAAACTTATTGTAATGAAGCTATGAAGCTACAAAGACAATTTTACCTCTCCTTCCTTTCACACATTTCAATAGCTCTGGGGCAAATGGCACAATGAGTTTTAAAATGAAATTATGTTTAATTTCCAGAAAACAGTAACTTCTAGCAGTATTAGCCATCCAACAAAATGGTTTTAGTTTTGTTTTGGTTTTAGGTTTTTTGGGTTTTTTAATGAAAATTGAATATGATGTGGAAAGACAGCAATGCCTGAAGAATAATACTGAAGACAAACAAATCATTGTGTCACTGAAGGAAGTGACATATCATGTCGGGTTTGTAAGGTGAGGTATACACTTTTGAAGCTGAAACACCAGAGCCCTACTGAAAATTGTTACATAAATGGTAGAAATAATGAATGGTGACCATGCACCGAAGTTGTGTGACATTTCCCATTAAAACATAGTCTTGTTTTGGTTTCTGAGTTATTCTAGGTTTTCCAGTCATGGCCACAAGCCTTTGGGGTGATTTTATTTTATCACACGGCATTCCTTTCCCTCCAAGCCATGTAGCTATCCTCTCTGTCTTGTGTATTACTGAGAAAAGAACATCATACAAATGGCAGCACAGATGTGCTGAATGGTCAGGCTCCACATCAAGTAGCCGTGGCCTTCTGTAGTGCAGCTTTTACAGCTGATAAATTTTGCTACATTCATTCAGCAGGCAGAATGGGCATCTGAGGTCTCATGCTGACCTAGCTCTTCCTTATGCTGAAAAATCATACATGGGGCTGAGGATGGAGAAAGGAGGTAAGAGGAAAGAGAGCCTGTAGGCCTCCCTCATCACAACCCTGCACACAGCACTTCAGGAGCGCTGCCTAATTTTGTATCCGGCCAAGAAAATCTGGACCATACAGTTCCTAGCTACAGACCTAAGAGGACTGTGCTGCCTTTATCCTGAATCCAGTGCACAGCATGAGCATATTCTGTCCTCTAAAATAACAGACCTTCTGCTGTTAGTTAAAATAGCATGATACACCTGTCACCGCAGTTGTACATAATAGCTCTGCATTTGTATTCCTGTGAAAATAAAATCTAGAAAATGGCATAACTCTTCTCCTCCCCTGCAGAAAATTAAAATAATCCCACAGTAATAGCTATGAAGAAAGGCATTAAAAGAAAGTTGTGATAGGTCAAGTTCACTTTCCAGCTTCTGCTTTCAGTCAGTTACCATGCATCAGCTGAGCCACAGTGGGCACATTCTCAGCTCAAGGGAAATAATGGCTAATGGCGCTTATTGTGGCCTGTGACAAAAAACAGTTGAACTAAGTCACATTACCATGCATTTGCCATAGCAAAAGAATAAAAGACTCTCTGGCTTAGCTGATATCATAACTTTTAATTGGTGAAAGTTTAAAGCTGTACTTAAATCACTGTTTTTCATTAACATGCATTTGAAAGACAATGGCAGGATTTGGCTTCCTATGTATCTCTGCAAACATGATATACTGCTTAATTACATACTTACATATTGATTTTCAGGCTTGGGCTTTTCCCTATATCAAAGAATAGGACAGAATAAAGACTTCAGAAAGAGTAAAGGTTCTTGGTTCACATCTGGGGAGCTCAGCTGTCTTAGAAAGGTGCAAAATTACACACTGCTTGCTTTTCCTAGCAGTCCAGGGTTATTTGCACACTTCCTAGAGCGCAAGGACTATCACTTTGGTGTTCACCAAAATCACCTTATCACTCTCCTTCCCAACTGGACAGGGGAGGAATAACACAATGAAAAGCTCATGGGTAAGATAAGGACGAGGAGAGATCTTTCACCAGTTATAGTAACAGGAAAAATAGACTCATCTTGGGAAAATTTAATTTATTAAAATTAAATCAGAGTAGGGTAATGAGAAATAAACCCAAATCTTAAAAGTATCTTCCCCCCACCCCTCCCTTCTTCCCAGGCTTAACTTTACTCGCAATTTGCTCCACCTCCCCTCATTCAGCCAGGCAGGGAGACAGGGAATAGGAGTGCACTCAGTTCACCACATGTTATATCTGCCACTCTTTCCTTCTCAGGGGACAACTCCTCACACTCTTCCTCTGCTACAGCGTGGGTCCCTTTCATGGGAGAGAGTCCTCCACCAACTTCTCCAACATGAGTTTATCCCTCGGGCTACATATTCTCACTCCTCTCTCTGTGCAATTGCTCCTGCACAGTAACTTTTTTGTTTTCTTATGTTATCCCAGAGGCACAGTTTTGGCCAGCAGTGAATCCACTTCAGAGCTGGCTGGCATTGGCTTTCTTGGACACAGGAGAAACTTCTGGCAGCTTCTGGCAGAAGCCATCTCTGTAGCCCACTCAGGACCCAAACCTTACCACACAAAATCACTACAGTGGCCTATGTCACTCACCGTCTAAGGACTAAGCCTTAGTGATGATGACAAAATGCAACAAGTTGCTTTTAATTATCAACATGCTAGAAGCAGACAGAGAAATATTGCAAGCAAACACCATAATCTCAAAATAATTCCTCCATTCCCACTGCTACAAAGGTAGCATTAAGTATTCACTTGTCACTCTACTTCCCAATTTGTTACTGTATTAAAGGCCTTTTATTCGCCTCATTTCCAACACAAAGCATGTAATTAACTACCAGTACTGGTGTGTTGACAGTACTCTAGGGGGAAAATATTTGTAAAATTAGTGGGCATATTTCAGAAAATAAATGATCCAATAGGAGAAAAAATAATGATAATGACTACTCTGATGGAATACATAAAATATACCTGCATATATTATAGTCTGACTTTGATTATGATCTGGGTTTTTTGTTTTACTCATCATTTTTGAGAAACACAGTTTGTCTTGAAAGGTCAGTTTATATGTAGAGCTAAAAACAGATTTCTGGGTTGTGATACTGGCTACCCCTGTACAGTAAGTTACCAAACTCTTTTATAAATAGAATAGCTATTGAAAATGTATGATATTCACTCTATTTGATTAACAGTGGTTGCTATGGATAGTTCTCTTTCTACCTTTTTTTTTTTTTTCCCCATGAACAGCTTTAGTGTAAAATAGGACACTTCAGATGCTGGAACTTGAGTCTTTTCTGAAAGTCCCATATTTTTATCTACTTTCTACCTTCTATTCTCAGCAACATGAGAGAAAGAACAGCAGGATTTAGGCCTGAACACCATCTGAAAAAGAAATATTCTGTATTTTTTTTAAATAAGACTTTAGATTATAAGAGCCCATACCATATTCTGTTTAAATTTCATCTAGCTTTTTTAAAGTTGTAGCTTTAGCTGACAATCTTTACAGTCAACAGCAATCATTGTAAGTCTTATTATATCTCACATTTCTGTGAAAATTTCACATTTAATAATTTTCTAGAACAGGAGAAAATATTCATGATGAGTTTTTTCTTCTTATCCTACAGATGTATTAGTAATGCTTACACTTAAAGCATCACTAATGTCACTGATTATTTACAGAAGTTTTCTTAGCTGGAATACTTTAACTTCTTTAACTCCTTGCAGCTGAAGTTCTTGCATGTCTTATGGTCAAAATATGTGTTGGTGTTTGTACATAGATTCAGAAACAGCCTTGAGCAATGTTCTTTCTGAAAGTATGAGCAATGCTTAAAAACTTGTTTTGCTCCCATCTGGATAGGTTGTTACTTTGATTTTGTGCTCGTCTGAAAATTTGAAAAGCACTCAGAGAGGCTATAGAATAAAATATTTAGTAGCTTAATTTTTAGGTAGCTTCCAAATGTACAACCAGCAAACTTCTTTGAATGGTAGATATCACTTTCCTAATTCAGTAAGTGTGCAAACAGAATATTTTTATAATTATCTCAATTAATGAATGGACTCTGGATATTCCCAGCACTGGAACAGCAAAACCACTACACATCAGATCTACCACTGTAGCTGGAGGCCGTCTCTGAGTGCTTGCTTTATTTTCTTCAGCTTTTCAGAGTTGAAAGAATCAGGACATTGGCAACTGCACAGCCATATCATAGCACAAATCAATTTCCCTTAGTAAATATATTACCTTGACATGGAGGTAGTATGCTATTTTGTGACAAGAACTTAAAAATAACCTACCTGCTCAGAAAATTCTTTTAAAATGTATGTTTATAACTCATCAATATGTTTTGAATCAAAAAAAGGGAGTGAAAGTAACTGTGTAACTGGTATGCAGCTGGAAACAGAAATCAATAGGATCTGAAAAAGAAGGGAAATGTAAATTTCTAGACAGCCAACAAATTACTGCTACTGTATTTTCTTCTCAAGTCAAGAGGAAAGATGAAATATTATAAATATGAGGAGAAAAGGTAAGGATTGATCCTCACCTTGAATCTGACTTGAAGGTTGAAGATAAGCACATAAAAAGAATTTAACTGTGACCAGGAGAAATATCTCATTAATGCATTATTAAATGAGACAAGCCAGGTGATTAAAATTAACACATCTTTAAATAATGTGTTGAATTAAGCTTTAAGACTTAAATACACATTAATTTAATATAATAGTCACATTCAAAAGCAGAAAGCTTTGTTTGAAGACAACCTGGAGGGAAACTAGAAGACACATTTCCTAATGGAAGCCAGGCAAAATTATATGGATGCCAGAAGCACAGTTATACTTTCTATTTAAGGCCACTAATTACTCAAACTGGCTGTACAGTCATTTTCGTTTCCTTCCTATAGTGCTGAGAAGTCACAGGGTGATCTGCTCACATCCATCAGCTTGCTGCATTCATGACTAAAATATGGCATGGCCTACAAAGAAAGACAATTCTTTCCCAGTTTTTGTCAATGGCTCAATGTCCAGGTGGAGACCAATAATGAGTGGTGTCCCTCAGGGATCGGTGTTCGGACCGGTCTTGTTCACTGCCTTTGTCGGTGACATGGACAGTGGGATAGAGTGGGCCCCCAGCAAGTTGGCCAATGACACGAAGCTGGGTGATTTGGCTGATACTTTGGAGAGAAGGGATGCCATCCAGAGGGACCTTGACATGCTTGTGAGGTGGGCTAATGCCAACCTGATGAAGTTTAACCATGCCAAGTGCAAGGTCCTACACCTGGGTCGGAGCAATCCCAGGCACAGCTCCAGGTTGGGCAGAGAAGAGATTGAGAGCAGCCCTGCGGAGAAGGACTTGGGGGTGTTGGGTGATGGAAAAATTCAGTGTGCGCTTGCAGCCCAGAAAGCCAACTGTATCCTGGGATGCAAAGGAGTGTGACCAGCAGGTCGAGGGAGGTGATCCTGCCCCTCTACTCTGTTCTCGTGTGACCTCACTTGGAGTATTGTGTGCAGCTCTGGTGTCCTCAACATAAAAACAACATGGAACTTTTGGAAGAAGCACAAAGGAGGGCCACGAGGATTATGAGGATACTGGAGCACCTCCCATCTGAAGACAGGCTGAGAAAGTTGGGGCTGTTCAGGCTGGAGAAGAGAAGGCTCTCTTGCGTGGAGACCTCATAGCAGCCTTCCAATATCTAAAGAGGGCCTATGGGGAAGCTGGAGAGGGACTCTTCATTAGGGACTGTAGTGATAGGAGAAGGCATAATGGGTTTAAACTTAAACAGGGGAAGTTTAGATTGGATCTTAGGAAGAAATTCTTTACAGTGGTGAGGAACTGGAATGGGTTGCCCAGGGAAGTTGTGAATGCTCCATCGCTGACAATGTTCAAGGCCAGGCTGGACAGAGCCTTGGGTGGCATGGTTTAGTGGGAGGTGTCCCTGCCCATGGCAGGGGGCATTGGTACTAGATGATCTTAAGGTCCTTTCCAACCCTAACTATTCTATGATTCTATGGCTTCTAATTAACATCAAAATTCAAGATATTAGATTTTTGCTCTTTTCCAGCTTCTGGTTTCAGGCCATATTGCTAGAGTCAGCAATTTCTGTCAGAAAGCAGTGCCAGGAGATGTAAACACAAGCATTTACTAGCTACTGCAGAAACACATCAGCTGCTTTTTTATGATGATCAAGAGTGTAGTCATCCTACAGCACTACATATAAAAGGTCGCCTTTTGATAAAGGAGTTAAGAGAAATTAAAAGAGGAATTCCTCACTCAGCAAGGTGAAGAAGTAATGGAAAGGACCTGGAAGGGCTGCTACAGGTAGAGTCAGAGGAGGGGCAGACCCACCTGTAGTAGATCTTGCTAATTACAAGGGCTTTCGCAACCTGTTAATATTCAGTCATCTTCTGTATGTGTTTTACCCAAAGCCTATAGGTAAGTACCTGGGTTTGGTTGTTCATGAAAGTTATAATTTAAAAGGCTCTGTTGCAGGTATCCACTTGCAGGACAGTGTTAGAAAATAAAATAATGTTTTTTCTTGTTTTATCTGTTTTTGATTCTGCTCAGGAATGGAGTTTGAGGTACTCTTATTTTTAACTTGTCTGTTTTTCTGTGACTATACAGGTCTGTTCTGCTGTGTCTTTGGTGTTAAGAGTTAGTATTTTCACTTCTTTGCAGAATAAAGTAATGAAGGACCTTATTTTTTTGCTTATAGGTTGGACTTAAACATAAGATGAGCCTCAAACTGCTTATCAGTAAGTATGTGGTACTCAAGTCTTGGTGTATTCAGTCATTGCTATAGCTAATGAGGGAGATGCAAAGCACTTGTGTGTAAGTCCCTCCCAAACTAGTGAGTAGTTGTGTGAGGCCTTCTCAGTTTGCTCTGGACTGACACTTTCAGGAGTAGTCGAAGTCCTGGTTTCAGTGCTAATGGCTTTCTGTCATGTCGAGAATATTGTCATGTTGGCTTTGTCATATCCAGTTTTGTAAGTGGGACGTGCCCAGTGCAACTTGCTGCAACACACATGCCTAACTGTAAGTCACCACTGCAACCTCAGAATGAACTTGGAGGTAGGGGGTGCAGGTGCTCAGTTTGTGGTTCTTGGTTGAGTTGGATGTGATTTTGTGACCCCTGTGTGTCTTGGGGGCACCTGTGTTTGTGCGACCTGCGTTATATGACAATCCTTAGCATGAGAACATCTCCAGGGACTCGTTAGAGGATGATCAGGGATGCGCTTGTGTCAGTACCTGGAGGGACTGTTGGTAGTGCTGTGTGATGGCAGGTTCCTGGCACTATGGTGTGCCTGTATACCCCTCTGTTGACTGGCTTTTATGGGGTGATAACTGGAGGTAGAGATAGCAATAAGGCAGAAATCAGTGAGAGGGCAGGTGTCACAGCACATGCTTAAAGGAAGAGATTCCAGATGCAGTCGTTCATACTTGTATAGAATCATAGAATAGTTAGGGTTGGAAAGAACCCTAAGATAATCTAGTTCCAGCCCCTCACTTCCAGCTCTGTCCAACATAGCCTTGAACACTGCCAGCGATGAAGCATCCACAACTTCCCTGGGCAACCCATTCCAGTGCCTCACCACCCTTACGCTAAAGAATTTCTTCCTCAGATCCAATCTAAACCTCCCCTGTTTAAGTTTAAACCCTTTACCCCTTGTCCTCTCCCTACAGTCCCTAATGAAGAGTCCCTCCCCAGCATCCCTGTAGGCCCCCTTCAGATAATGGAAGGCTGCTATGAGGTCTCCACGCAAGAGAGCTTTCTCTTCTCCAGGCTGAACAGCCCCAACTTTCTCATCCTATCTTCATGTAGGAAACGAGCTGTTATCTGCTGCAGAGAACTTTCAGGACAGCTAATTATTCAAGGAATGAAATGGTCTTACTTTTTGTCATCACTTGTAGACTAGACATAGTCCTTTGATAACAGCCATCTGGATTTTGTGGTACTGAGCAACATATCTTTGCTTTACATGTCTTGGTCAAGAGAACTGTAACTGCATATGTTTTGAAGTGGAAATAGAACTGAGGTGTATATAGCATTTAATGCTGATGGCATAGGCTGATGGTTGCATGCTTTGACAGCATTGTCTCTTTGAACAGCAGCTGGTTTGGTGATTCCCACTGGTGGCAGCACCTTCAGGAGAGCAAGCTTTATTCCTGGAATGAGTGACGGTGGTGCTGCATATGGATTCATACACAGACAGTATGAAACCAGCATTATTTTTTTTTTTTGTGGAAATGATAACTAATTCAAGTCCTGCTCTAACCTGATTCCTGCTTCGATTAATACAATTACTGTGTATCAGAGACTGTGGATCATTTCCAGTATATCCCTGACAGAAGTCTACTGACTTTATGTTTCTGTAGCTGGCAATTTCTGGGATAGTGTTGGTATGAACAGCTTGAGAAAATGCCTGCTTTTACTTTTGACTCTTAAATTTCTTCCTTAGTAATAATGGATAACATTGGTGTGGTTCCATTTTAATTCAGACTCCTGCCAAAAAACCAAAACCAGTCTTCTTTCAGAAAATTGTGATGGCTTTATTTTTTTCTGTCTTGTTTTGTGTTGTTTTTTTCTGAGATATAATGAATGCTGAGGAAAACTGTTTCATAAAGATGAAGGATAGGAAGAAATTCAAGCTTATAGACCAGGTACAATGGTTTACATGTTTTTATCTTGCTGATTACTAATGATGTTTTTAAATTCATGCCATTGACTAGGAGTTTCTGTAAATGAACTGTTTACATTTCACTGTTGTCTGCCTTTATTAATGATGATTTGTACATTAAAGTGAAGACCTTTTTGGATATCAGCTCTAATTGAAGTGGTAAATGTACAAAGAGGTTCAGCTCCAATTATAATGTTTTAAATTGCTATTCCATTCTGCTCAGCATCAAAATTATATTGAATGGAAGGGGAAAAAAAAAAAAAAAAAAAGCTGTTTCTGTCCCACTTACTCTTCCTGTAGTGGCACCTCATAAGAATTACCACTGGCATGTTATAATACTAGATGCAACAGATTTTACTGGAGTAAAGGTTTTTGGTGTTTTTGGAGTCATGAAACTGAATTATATTCAGTTAGCTTTTGTCAGTATTTCTCTTTGGCAGGTCAATAAAACAGGAGCAGGTGGAGCAGCAATGGAATGGAACGTGCAACTTTAACAGCAAGGTATGTGGTTACTGCTTGCTCCTAGAATGACAGAAATGGCACTTTGCCTTTGTGGTTGAGATACAAATTAGGTGATCTGCTCCAGATGGGCAGTTTCTGCTTCCTGTAACAGAAATAGACAACCTTGAGGCTTATCTGCAGGATAAGGATATCTTTACTGGCTATGTTAGCAAGTGTTCAGAGAGTCTTCACCTAGGATTGTGGTATGTCAAGGCAGCACATTTTAGGGATGACTCCAAAAGGCAAGAAGAATGAGGGAATAATTCAGCCGAAGAGAGAAGAGCCGAACATGTTAACTAACACATTTAAAAAAAAAAAAAAAAACAAAACAAAACAAAACCCAAAAAAAACCCAAAACAAACGAAAAACAACTACAAAAATAGACCTAGTAAAATATTTTGTAAGATTTAATAAACAGAGGCTAGAGTGCTAGGAAAGCAATCTAAAGTTGACAGTAGCAGAGGAGATAGGGAAGTAGGTAGGCAGCTCATATCAGTGAGGATCAGGTTCACTCTTGATGGAAAGATTATGAGAGGAGAACTACAAATTGCTATATGTTGTCATTACCAGCAAGTGTCTGATAGTCAAAATTCAGGAATAGGATTTGTACAGTGGTACTTTACTGCTTTGGTAGCAGTCATTAGATGACAGTAATGGGCAGTTCATTTAAAGAGGCTATGATGAGTATATAGACAACCAGAGCAACACTTATGACAGTGGCATGCAAATAGTTTAAAAGTTACCATTTTCTCTCTTACTGCAAAAATAATCCAAGGCTATTTTCAACACCCGAATTAAGCTTTAAAAACTTCTTGCCCTTTAATTCCCAGGGCTTAATGCAGCTACTGGAGGAACATAACTTACTAGATTTCACTATTGATGCAAAACTACAAATATTTCATTTTCGAGACAGCTGTCTTTGGAATTTGGAAACTAATATCTAATATATAGGGAAACACAGAAGGTAAGTAGAAGTGTCCAAAGGTCTTATCCTGTTTGTTTGTGGGTTTGTTTTTTTTTTTTTAAGCACTGATTCCATGTCCAGACTAGCAAACTCTGTATCCTGTCCCTTTCAAAAACAATGAAACACTGATTTAATGTTCTAAGAATCTCTGAATTCGCATGTGACACAGTCAGTGGAAAGTGTAATATGCAGTTGGCTAGGAAATTCATTTAATTAAAAAGACTAAAACAAAAATCCACAAGAAAAACAAAACAAACCAAACAAAAACAAAAACCCGAAAACCCCACTTCCTGCTATTGCTGCCACAGTAAGTAGCCAAAGATGACATAATTCTGTATATTGATACCTGCATTGTACCTTCAGCTACTCACTACTGAATACTTTATAGACAAATGGAGGAATAAAAATTAGGAATGATTGAAATAATAGCTGTTTTAACCCAATTAAAAAGCCCTAACTAATGGGACAAGTTCTTGGAAAATAAACCTGAAGTCACTGTAGCCTTCTGTGTGAAGGTGGGATGGCCAGTGAGCCTTGCTTTGAACTCTGTCTATGGAAGAGGATCCCAGCTGGCCCCAGCTTCTTGAACGTGCCCGCTCCCTGTATTGCTGCAGATGAGATGCAATCAAGAATCTGTTCCCTGAAAATATAATTGGACTGAAGTATGGTTACACACTGTGCAGGTTAATCTTTCATGGTGATTGCTAAAGCACAGGACAAAGTGCTTGCTTTATTGATTTGACACAGGACATACTATTCTCACCACTGTATGACATGTTCTATAAAAGAAAAGGTGGATGATTGGCCCTGGCAGGACAGATGTTCACAAAGCGCCTTTCTTCCAGCCCCCTACCTCATCCCTGATTTTGAACTGAGTCTTCTCAGTGACATCTGCATCACAGCAGTTCCTGGTAATGCAAGATAAAAGACAGAAGGCCCCTTACTGCTCTATAAGTGGGTCCTGAATTCTGTGTGTACACAATCATTTAATATATCCAGAATGGCATTCTAAGTTCAAGTTTAATTTGGGAAACTGTATTTTCCATGGTGTTTTCAATGCTACTTTTGTCAACTGTACTTCTTTAAATCTGCTGCTTCCATTGCAACTAGACTTGAGGCTTCTTTGCACCCTCTATAGTAATTTTCACCAATGCAAAACTGCTGATTTTGTCTGAATTGGTAAATAAGACGGAAGATGGAGAAAAATATTCTTGACAGGGAAAAAAAAGGCATTTTCTTAGTTAACTGACAAAAGTCATCAGGAGTTTGTGACTTTTAAAAATTTATGAATAACATGTTATTCTTGTGTTTTTTTCATTATAAGTCTATTTTTGAAGTTCTTGCAGAAAATATTTAGATTGTTTTACCTATACAAACTGGGAAATACAAGATCTAAAGAAATGCAACTAACTGCAAAGTAGCCACAGAAGCTAAATGTAACTTAATGAACTAATCTTGTGTGTATTCAGTAGGGAAAGAGTCAGAAATGGAAGGTCTGTGGTGCGGGTGGCAGGGAAAAAGTTATGTTTGTGTTGTGTTTTGTTTTGTTGGGTTTCTTGAGTTGCATCGAGACTCAAAAGGAAGCCCAACAACAAATAAAACACAGCAAACCAAAGCCCCAGAACCCCTTCATTCTGTGGATTGTAAGGGAGCCAGAAAATCTTTGAGTCATTGCCATATTGCTTTATTCGAAGACAAAATAAATATGAAAGTAGTTATGGTACTGACTGTAAATTCATTTTCGTAGGCATGACTGAATTTGAGTGTATGTTTGTATGAACAGTGTTTCTAGGAAAGCTTGGTCCTGCAATATTACCCTCTTGTTATACCAGAGTCTTTTAAAAAAAAAAAAAACAAAAAAAAAAAACAACCAACCAAAAAAAAAAAAAAAAAAACCAAACCAAAAAACAAAAAAAAAAACCTTAATACTTGAATACTTTTGCATTGAAAGATGTTTAAAATGGGTTTTGTTACTGTCATGTTGAGATTTCTTATTATACATGACTGATTTGAGTTTTAATATGTTTATGATGGCACGGCCAATAGGGAAGTAAAAAATGGCTCTGTGCATAAACTGAAAAATCGTTTTCTGCTTTAAAGTGCTAAGTGTCTCTGTAATTGTATTGAAATGAAATACTGTTGCAGCTACAGTATGATTGTGTAATGAAGCACAACTGATTATGCTATAGTTTTCTTTAATATTAACCTTATTATTCAAATGCAAATACTTGTGTACCTTGTGGGGTACGTAGTAATGAAACTAATTTCATTTATCTTCTGAATGCTCTGTCTTTTAATTCAACATTTGATATTAGTTCATGCTTTCAGATTCCAGAGAGAGAGAAATGCCTGCTTTAGAGAAACAGATTTTACAGTCAGAAAGCATCCATAGACTATTAACCATTAACTCCTATATTCAAGCACAGAGGTTCAAAGAGAGGGATTGTTTTCAACAATTAGTCTTTACAGATCCCATCTAATAGAGAATTTAATAATTTCTTATCAGTTTTCATGCTAATTGTCTGTGTGACCACTTTTTTTTAGTTTTCTTGCTTCAGTGTGTGTGTCCTTTTACCTAGGCAGTGTAGCTGAATAATTCTCAGCTGTGAAGTTGATCTCTCATCTTTCTTTCCTTCTTTCTTACCTACTAACTGTACTAATACATGCTTCTGGTGGGGGATCTACAATGTGCATGTGTTGGTATTTGTAAACCAAAGACATGATAGAAATCTAGCCATCTAAACAGTCAAATGCATAAAACCTCCTACTTCAATACTAAACCAGAAAAACACGTCCATTCTGAGCAGTTTTCACATGGTGGCTGAAAGACTTGGATATTTAGGAGTGTCAACCATGCAGATAGATGGCTGAATCCCAGAGCAGAAACGTGAAAACTCTCTGAGGGTACTGGTGTCTGTTGTGGCAGTGGTGGTGGTGTGGAAGAGTTCAGTGCTTTGGGTCATATGGATAAGTCAGATGTTGACGATGAATCCAAGTCCGTATGTTGGAGTGCCTGGAACGAGCCAAGAAACAGTATGGATGAGCCTGAGACAAGTTGGGGTCAGGGTTTAACACAATTTCTCAAAATGGAGCAGTGACTGAAACCAAATGAAATCTGTTATTTTCTTGACAACTTTTTCAACTGACATTGCCTGAAGGTTTATTTGTTTCTTTTTAATTAGATTGTAAATTGACAATGGAAAGTCCGTGCTAATGTAGAGTTACAAGATGAAGCCTTACCGGTATAACAAAGAAATCGATAAGAACGAATAGGAAGGATCACTTATCAGTGCAGAAAGCTTGAGGAACAGCCAAACAACAATTAATCTTTACAGCTGTTGAAAGCAAGTTCTGGAGGTATGCGGGGGCATAGATCCCAAAGTGTATATTGAATTTCTGTAACTGAATTACCAACACTTAATAACATCTATATTTGCCAATTGGGAATCAGTGGATGCAAAAAGAAAATGGCATTTGAGAGAATTTATGGGACAAATTAATATCAATCAGATTCATTAATTCAATGGTTAAAAAAAAAAAAAAGAAACACTCCTTAATGGGTAAGATAAAAAATGGTAAATTGGAGCAGAACTTGCAGTAGAAGGCAAGCACTCTTTATGCTGTGTAGGCTTCAGAAGAGTAAAGATGACAGGTTAAGTGGTAAATCTTTGCCTTTATTATTATGTCTCTAAAGTAATTGGAAATATGAAAGGATAAATTTGGTCATTAGCTGTAGATATGTTACTAAGAAACTTTATATTTTATGAAATTTTTAAGGGTGTATTGTAAGTTATGAAATACAGGACTACTATATCATAGTTCTGATGAAAATAAAGTTCTTGCTGATAACTTTCATATTCAGCAAGTTTGATTTATGTAACATAAGTACATGAAATATCTGCAGTAGTATAGTGAGCTTGAAGGAGAAATTAAGTACTCTGCATGTTCAGCTGGCTGACTTTATTGATGAAATGGCAGAATGTTATTCTTGTTTTGCTGTCAGTAGAAGGAGAGAGTAAATATTCATTTGTTTTGAGCAAAAAGGAGGAATCCATGGAAAAATGTGAGAAGCAGTTCCTTGGTGCAGTGACCGATAAAAGCTGTCCCCCTTCATCGTTTTTCCTTCTGAGCCATTGTACTGTATGTAAGGCTCAACCATCAAACAGATGTTCTTCAAAACTGAGGCACACCACAAGAAAAATACTGTTTTCAAGTAAGTTTGTTGTCCCAGAAAGTCTGAGTACTTGGGCTTTGTTTTTATCATGGCTGATCTTAAGGATTTCACAGAAGTAAACTTTGACACAAAATTGAAGCAATCAATTGGTGCCCAGCTAACAGATATTTACCTTTAATTACTCATATCTGGGCTTAAATGATGATTACTGGTATATTTCAGTAAGTTGGAAGCATGATGAAGTCCTCTTGATGGTGTTGCTTGCTTGCTTTTATTTTTTTTACATTTTAACAAAAGCTGTATTCATGGGCATACACATGATATGAACGAAGACCAAAGGTACACTTATTTAGATTAAAATGTAGACATTGGAACATTGTATTTCAATGAAAAAAAAAATAAATGCATGAATAAGATGCACTCGCATTTTGCCTCCTCCTGAGCCTTGGAATTACAGGGAAGGGGTGGCGGAAATTCATAACAGGTTGCAATTTGTTAATTTTGTTTTTTTGGTGTGTGTTTTTTTTTTTTTTTTTGGTCAGTGGTGGTGGTGATGGATTTTTCTTTTAAGGAGTTTATAGAGTACCTTCTTACAGGTTTTTGGAGAATTTGATTCCAGTATAAGATAGATAGTCAAAATTGGTTATTTTCATCCTTTTTCAGCTTACGTGGAAAACAAGTATAGATGTGTTAAGGAAGATCTATAACTATTATAGTGAGGAGTTGATGGTCAGATGTAATTTATATAGCAAAGGCAGGTTTGTAGGCTGTGATATCTCTATTAATGCAGATATGCTTTCTAAGGATCTGATTCCAAAGGAGCAGGTGCAGGAGAAGTTGGTTTAATGGACAAAGCAGTAAAGGTGTTGATAGTTGAGCAGAAGATATAATAATCTGTTAGAATGGCTGCAGAAGAGTACCAAATGTGGGCCTTTGGATGTTAAAAACCTAACGGTAGTGAAGGCTTTTCTTTTTTTTTTTTTTTTTCTGAGAGCTTGTGCCAGTGTGTAATAAATAGTAGAGTTGCTTTGTATTTATCATTAAGAAGGCAAATGCAACTGCAATTGTTTTAATCACAAGTAGTAAGTTATGGTATGAAGCAATTTATTAGTGAATCTTCATCTGACTAAATTGTGCAACATATTATGCTATATACGCATTCTGTGTTCTAAGATCATTACCAGCAGCTGTGTCTTCACTATTAGCAATAGTAAGTGGCAAATAGGAGGTATGTGCTAAAATAAGACAATATGCTCCTGGCTTTTTCTTGAGTGTGCATATTTTGACACTTCTGAATTTGTGTAGTGCATCTACTGAAAGTAAGATATAATGTATAATCTTTTGCAACTTACCAGTTTTATGTGATTCTGTTATCATGGCTTATGCAGTGGAAAAGAAGTTAGATGCAAATGTCTTAAGTAGCTGGAAGCATAGTTTGTCTTCTAGAAACAGTGCCTTCCAGAAACTTGCTCATTCTTTTCTTTCTTTACTTTCAGTTCCACCTGTGTGATCTTTCAGTGTGGATAAACTTAGCATAAATACATTTTAAGAATTACTTCCTTGTACAACATTCAGAATTATACTTCTTTTAGGCAAGCTAATTAAAATTATACAGAGCATCCCTAAATTCCTCTATATCAGTCACATAATCTGACTTTTTAAAATGTGTTCTCCTTCCTTTTGTCATTAGCAATGATGACAAAATCTATCTCATCTCAGAGTATTTGCACCCTGGATAGGGTCAATGTCCCCATGCCCTGCGTCACACATCAAAGCATTATTAGTAACTTGTATACTTCAGAACTGGATTAAGCTTCTCTTCTTCTTAAATGTGCAGTGTGCATGCCCATTAATATTGTGGTTAATAAGAGTTCAGTTTCCTTGGAGGAAAAATTGTCCCTGCTGAACTGCAGTTTTGTATCCTGGAATAGCTCTGTGGTGAATACGTTGGGTTAATTTTGATAAAAGTGAAATCAGAAAATGTTCTTCAACTGTTAAAAGAGATCCAATCCACAGATCAAAACACACTAGTGAAAAGTGAAACCCTCAAAATGCCTAGCGCGTGGATCAGAGGTCCCCTGCTAAAAACATTCATTTTTGTCTGAGGACTCCCACTATGTTGTGCTAATGTAGACCTATCTTTGCATGCTTCTAGTTTCTGCTTCATGACTGATAGTATCAAAAATTTAGACTTCAGTTACCTGGAAGCATTCTAATAGGGCTCTTGAATACTGTAACTCTGCACTTAAAACTTAAGTGCTAATGAATCATATTATAGCTTAAAAAAACCCAAACCAACAATTTATGCCATCATGAATTTGCTGACTATGTAAAATGTAAAGGAAAATATAAAAGGAAGAATAAATTTGTGAAAAGTTGCTACTTCTAGTTTCTAACTTTACATTAGCTAAAAGAAAAACATCTGAAAGATGGGTGCCATTTTTTCTTGTACTTTGGAGAAAAATATTTATAAATATTTGTCTGATACTAAATCTTATTAAACTATGAGACTTCCATCCCTTCTGGGAAACTGACATATATAGTATAACAGTATGTTGTATTGTATGCTATAGACTTTTCTAGTATAAGTGATGAAATGGTGAAAAGTCTTTTCTGGAAACCAGTTCACAAAGCTTCAGCATGTAGGGTTTTCTGTGCTTGAACAATGAAAGAAAGAGTGATTTAGCAAACTAGTATAACAGTGACCATAAATCAGCTGCTCCAGGTACCCAAATCCCATGACCCTATTTGCATAATCTTAAGAAGTTTCTTCACTGATTAGAGTTTTATTTGTTTGTTTGTTGTTGATTTTTAAGGTTCATTTCTACAATGTGCTGCCCCAACATTCATCCCTTTTGGTTTCTCTTGACAGCCGGTATGGTGGAGACTTTCCTGGGCTTTTCAGGATGAGCATTTAACCAGTCAGGGAGCTCTAGTGCTGTCAGTACAGTCGCATAGTAGTTCTCATCAGAATGGGAGGACTCTTCATCCAGCTATTTCTAACAAGAAATTAGACACATTCAGCAAGCAAAGTGGGTGGAAGATTTTTGGCAGAGTATTTCTGAGCTCTCACCTGACATCAGTATAAGGTGGTAAGTAATAGCTCCTAACTGAAAAGTAATTTAGCATCTTTCCCTAGAGTAAAAAAAGTGTTAAATACATTCACCAGGAAGCCTGAAAAAGGCACTACTTAATGAGAAATTGATTTTGCAGAAATGCAAAATCTCTTTGACAATGACTTTAAGTTACTTATTGACACAACAGGGAGAAGTTGACTTGATATGCAGAAGACAAACACAATGCCAAGATCACTTCTTAATGAAATGCTCATTCAGAATGGGAATTGAGTTCTTAAAGGCTTTGATCTAGCTGAGTGAGGTAAATCTGATATGCAGGCCTCATTCATACCTCTGTGCTTCAGTATGTAAGCTCAGTATCGGATTCAGACCAGTGACAAGGAGTCATTTGCTTTACCCAACACACAACAACCAAACCTGAGGTCAAAGCTGTTGCCTCAGCTCTCCCTGTTGATAATGAAGATCGGCCTGTCTAGGGCACCTCAATTAGAATGCTTCTGCAGTAATGAGTGAATGAATCTTGGAGACTACACCAGTATCTTGACCAAGTTAGGTACTCACATAAAATGCTAGGTGATGTGAATATGCTTCTTAATGGTTCATCATTAATATAATAAAAGCATATGATATCCTGGCACTGTAGAGGTCTTCTGTAGTATGATGAAATAAAACTAGCTGCTGGGCTTGAGCCCAATGATAATTGATACCTGTGAATCGTAACAAAATTTTATAGCTAATTTCTTTCATCAGGACAGTGCTTATTCAGCATAACATCCAAGACTGTGCAGAGATCAGGGATAAGTATTCTGAAAAATGAGTATGATCAAAGGACTAGATACAAATTCATTAAAATGCCTCAACAATTCTGCATTTAATTTGCCTTTATGCAGAAATAGCATTTAAACTCATTGCTTCTAAATATTTCATATGCTTCTAATAACCTAATCTACAAATGCATACTGTGCAGTGTCTCAGCCAGATGCATTCACAGAAATCTGTGTCTGTTCTTTTTATTTCGGTTCCTCCTATTTTTACAGCATATGCTGTTTTCTTCTTTTCCTGGAGCAAAACTGCTTAGGGCTGTTCTAGGGACAATGTTACAAACTTTATTTAAGGTGAAGCTTTTTTTTTTTTTTTTAAAAGGTATGGTATATTTATCATTTCCACTCATATATTGCTCTCTATGTCCAGTTAGCTTTGTGTTGTGATTGGTCTCCATAGTTTCTGCTAGATGAAGGAGGATTTGGCCTTATTCTGACCTGATCTGAAGACCATAAAAATCATAGAAGAAAAACTGCCAGTGACATGAATTGGCTTTGGATCAGGGATCTTCTTTTATGGCTCGTTTTTTGGTTTTTGTTTGCTTTTATTTTTTTTTTTTTTTTTGATATATTCTGATCTCTGCTGGTAATGTTCATTGCTGAAGTCTTTTTTGCTCTCATCAAATGACAGCCCTTTTAACCATTGTTTAGCCTTCTATAATAGTAAATCTCTGTATCTTCTAGACCTTTGGTAATGTTAATTTCAAATTTATCAAGATTTTAAGTGGTCTTTAGTGGTGAAATTTAGAAACAAATGTTTATGGATTAGCATTAAATGTGTGCCTCTTGGCAATCTGTCAAGCTTCATCTGCTAAACCCATGTGAAGCTTCTAGTTTGGGAATTTAGCAGCCACCTTTATTCTACTCTAATGAGTTAAAATACACTTAAGATAGTTATCGTTTTAATATTTAAGCCTGTTGTTGAAGGGATTATTTTTGCAGTATTCTTTCTGACAGCAACCATTTCTTAATTGCTTCCTCACTTTGATTTTTATTAATGCAAATCACTTTAAAAATTCAAACAAGAGGTTGGTTGCAAATCTTCAGTTAATGCTGTTTTAGTCTGCATGTAATGCAGACACTGCATTTAAAATTTTATGCTTGACTCTTTAAAGACTTCTTGCCTAAAATACTTGATTTTATAAAAGTGGTTTACCTGCAATGGAAACTAGTAGGCATTTTTGGAAACCTTATGAAATTTATAGAAAATGACTCTACTTTGGAAGAACTGATCATTTGTGATTTCATTCTCTTCAGCTTGTGCTTATGTACCTTAACTGAAGCTGGATGTAGCTGAAGCTTTCTGATCTGCTGAATAGATCCCCAGTTGACGGCCATTGAACAGTACGAATGCATTACATCCAATGAAAGATATATTAGATTTACATATATAGTATTGTAATTTAATGTACCATAGCTGTAACATAATTTACTGACATTAAATTACAGCTTTGTTTTGCTAGGGTATCACTGGTACTGCAAATCTAACCTTTTTTTTTCTTTTTTAAGACACTCTTCTAGTGTAAATGTTCGATGTTTGTTTTTACTTCTTATTCCAAAGTAAGCCAGAGATACAGTTATCTTTTGGGAAGTTAAATAGAATCAAAACACAGATAGAAAATCCTGCATCCTCTGGTTTTGCTTACTTAGAAAGAAAATAGAAATTTGTCCATCCTCACAGTAATTGTAAAATGGTGAAGCTATGTAGTACATCAGTAGGCCTGACCAGATTAACTGTGATTGAGATGAAAGTATGTCATCTTGAGTAATTCATAGAATCATAGAATAGTTAGGGTTAGAAAAGACCTTAAGATCATCTAGTTCCAACACCCCTGCCATGGGCAGGGACACCTCCCACTAAACCATGTCACCCACGGCTCTGTCCAACCTGGCCTTGAACACCATCAGTGATGGAGCATTCACAACTTCCCTGGGCAACTCATTCCAGTGCCTCACCACCCTTACAGTTAAGATTTTCTTACTCAGATCCAATCTAAACTTCCCTTGTTTAAGTTTGAACCCATTACCCCTTGTCCTCTCACTACAGTCCCTAATGAAGAGTCCCTCCCCAGCATCTATTTTTGCTCCACAAATATTAATGTTTGTCTGCTTTTGAAATGGGTTGGTATAACTCTGCAGCTGTAGTTACAACCTTAGAGCTGTTTTGTAGGTAATTTAATCTGAGAGTGTTTGTAGTGTCTTGCTCAATTTAGGCTTAATTTAAGATCTAAGTAAAAGAATGTTGATATGACAGAGATTTGCACTAATGTAGTCTATAAGAGAAATTATATGAATTAATTACAACAACATTATAAGTTTCTAAGAAAATATTTTATGCAAGAACCCGCGTCTGATAAAGATATCTCACATTTGGCTTATAATTGTCTATTCTAAAATACAGGTTTGGACTTTTTTTTTTTTTATTTGTATATCCAAAAACAGATGCAAGATTTTTTTTTTGTATAAGCTTTCACTCTTTCTCTCTCCTCTTCAAGTTCTAGCAAAAGTGTACGTGGCTGACTATATTCACTACTGCGGTCTAGTACTGTAAAATTTGTATTCAGCCTTTGTCTCTTCAAGGTAAACTGAATTCCAATCACTAGAATGCAGTGGCTGTGGCTTTCACACAGGAATTTCTTCCAGGCAGGAAGTTACAACAATGCAATGTAGTTGGTTTACCTTCAGGGTAGAATCAATGCAGGACAGTTTTAATTCTGATGTGCTTGTTACTCACTGAATGTGGGGATGCATTTGTTACAGCAAGACTCCTTTAGTCTTGAATATTGGCAATCTGTAGAACCTCCCACAATCACTAATTTTGTATTTCATCGGCAAACTTGAAATATTGCAAGAGGAACAATTATTTAAGACTATCAGACATCTAAAAAAAGGTTATGCCTTGAGGTCTGTTCTTTAAGTCATATATTCTTATTTTTTGGGACAAGTAAAAGTATTAAGCTGATTAGAGTTTGAAATCCAGGCTTAGCAATAAAGAATATATGCCCCTACACTCAGTAGCTCTAGGTGTATGGCATTTTTGAATCAAAATGTGACAAGTTTTCCAGTTTATCTAGAAATGTTATTATTTGAAGCATTTTTTCTTTCAGCCAAGAGACTGTCTTATTTAACTTTGTCCTGAGCAGAAGTAACTCCAGATTTCTATAGCACTGAATCCTGGCATTGAAGGACTTAAAAAGAGCAGTGAAGTGAATGTAGTTTGCCTACTGAGGAAAAAAGATGATTTCTTTTGTTATTCACTTAGCTGTGTGACTACAGAATTTGTGCTTACAGAATATCAAAGTATTCCAGAATGGTTTCTAGCTTGCTATCCAGGAAAAGTTAGAACCTGCACGTAAGGAGCTCACAAATAGGCTTGTCTTGTGTCATATTTAGCTGTCCACAGGAAGCTCTTTCAGTGCGAGATCAAAGCCAGGCGTAGGTGAGAAGTTGTAGTAATAATTTTTGAAGATGGATTTAGGATTTGTTTCCCCACATCCTTCAATTTGAAGAGTTGGACAAAAGATTAGTTCTATCAGGTTTCCATAGTAGACTGGCTAGGTATAAAATTATAATTAAAACTTAACATGAGAGTAAACAATACTTAGAAAGTCGTCTATGCAAGACTGTTATATCTGTGCAAACGTTTTGATGCATGTGATTTTTTTATTTTTTATTTTTTACTTTATTTCACTTGCCAGTATTCATAGGCATCTGTTCTAAGAGTTTGCCCTTCAACTGCAGGACACTTTTGTCCAGACATCCTATAGCTCTTCATTCATTTTTCTGTTGTGTAGACACTATGATTGTGGTCACATAAGATTCAATTCATAGACTGTAACAACTATAATTTCAACAGTAATAAGTAAGGTACAGAATTTGATATTTTAGGTTGTGATACTTTAGAAACTTGCATTATTTATTGGTTGGGTTAATGCATATGTTCAAAGGGTGTTTCTGAAAGTTGAATCTCGTGAAATCAAAGCAGCATTCTGTTTAGATAAAGATTATCAGCCTGTAACCTAGCATATCAGCTACAAATAACTGCATTTGGTCTTGTTTTCATTGACTGTTACAGAAAATTTTCCTTTGGTGTCATTGTGAAAGGGCCTGGGTTCTCGAGAATCTTGGTAGTTTCTATTTTGAAAGGAATGAAATAAAAATATATTTTTTTAATACGCTATGTTTTCTTACAATGAGCCCTTTAGATTTTCAGCGTGTCACTTAAAAGGCTGTTATGACCTGTCCTAAACTATTGCTCTAGTTAACAGCATACTTGCTGCACTTCCTCTTTGTACAATAGACAAGCTTCAGACTAATCTAGTGGTTAGAGGTTAGGGTAAATGATACCGCACATGGCATGAACTGTATGGGACCTTATAACTTCCTGCATATGCATGAACCCAATATGGAACATGTTTTTTCTTCCGTCTGAGGGCAACTGGACAATATGCTTCCTTATTTATCTGCAAAGGAACACTCACATAATCCACTACTAATGCCATGTTTATGCTGGAATGACTTGAAAAATCAATCCTTAGAAGAACTCCCAAAGAATCCCTAGTAATTTAATTGTACTTCATGGACTGATTTAAAAGCTCAAGAATTTCCTTTTGATCTGTTCACAAAATCTTTCACTGTAAGCATTTCGGTCGTCTCCCCTCTGAAAGCAACATTTTTCAAAAGGATATCTCAGTACTCTCTTAATACAGTAGCATTTATCATTCCCGGTGTAGATCTATTTACTCAAAGCCATGCTGTGAAATGATTCAATGGCACTGCTAATCCCCTGTTGATCTAGGTGACAAATCTCTCTATTGCTCTCCTTTTTTTTTCAATGTGGATCACCCACTCCCTAGATTATTGGGATGGCTACATAAGCTATTTATTAAAAGGAGACAAAATAAAATGCATAGATAAAAAATCATTATTCATGCACTATGGTGTCCAAGAAATTTCTGTAAATGCTTCTTAAACAATCATCCAATGCATGCTGTATTTGTTTCTTATTGGAGTCTTGAGTGCAATCACATTTCAGTCTGTCTGGATATAAATCATGATGTGGTGATGGCTAAGGCTTTTCTTTAGGTTACCATGAACTTTCAAGATATAACAAAAGAACTTTTCACTCACTCAGGGGCCCTGAGTTCATATTTACCTTTGATAAGACCTGTGGTGTAACAAGAACTACTCATGAAAGCAACTTCCAGGGGGATTAAATCAAACAAACTAACAAGCAAAACTCTCTGAAATCTAGTTCCAATTCCCCTGCTGTGGGAAGGAACACCTTTCCACTTAGACCAGGTTTCTCAAAACCTGATCTCCAACCTGGCCTTGAGCACTTCCAGGGGTTTGGCAGCCGTAACTTCTCTAGGCAACCTGTTCCAGGTTTTTACCACTCTTACAGTAAGGAATTTCTTCCTAACATCTAACCTAAATCTACCCTCTTTTCACTTTAAAGCCATTACCCCTTCCTTGTTCTGTCACTACATAGTCTTGTAAAAACATTTCTCCCAGAATTTCATGTTTAATTTGGAAGGATAATTTACTGACTACAAGTTAAGGTTTCACAATGTGGCTTACCTTCTAGTTTAAAAAAAAAAAAAAAAAAAAAAAAAAAAAAAAATCAGACCTTAAAAGCCATTGACAAAGCTGACAATGCAAATTCTGAGATTCGTCTTCGTTGTTGTCTATGTCTCTTTTGAAAATTTTTATACAAAACATTCCTCTTTTGTTGTGATTCTTAGGCTCATCTACTTGGGATTCAATCCAGAATATTGGCTAAAACCTAAATTTTCCCGAAATGAGAAGGGTGCAAGAGTGCCCTGTGAGTTGTCACTTTGAACCCATACACTGAGCACTGCACTGGAATACTTGATCTTACATTCCCATACATAATGGTCCCTGAGTATCTTCCTAGCTGCTTCTTCCATAAGACATTTCAACTTGTGCATTATGCTTTTGAGTGCTGATTATGGGTGATGATATGACATACACCTTTGGGTTGTGCATAATACTTTAATTTTTATATGAATTGGCTTTGCACAGAATATCTACATTTCTAAGCTATCAGAGTGTGATGATAACTGCCATGCTGTGAAGGAGAGTTCAGTTTTTGGGTTTTACTCTGAAATATTTGTGCATGTATATCCACACAGTAGCACGTATTCTTTGTTATTTTTGAGAATATTCAACAGAAGAGAACAAGAACAATTTGTAGATACCCTGAGGGAAGGAAATGTGGACTATAACTTGAAGAGGCATGAGAAACATCTGGACATATCTGATTTTGGCCTTTGTTTCTGCCAGTGTCCAACCAGCGTTTTTTATTCCTGTTCTTCAATTTTTGTTTTTGCTGGTTTTCCCTCATATATCTCAGGAAAAATGTACCATGCAGGTAGTTAATTTTGCCAGACTGATACCAGGGGGATAGAGTATGAACACCAAAAGCTGTGACTTGTTGGGAATGTCAGCTGGAGTGACGTCTGACTGGGAGAGGGCATCTTCCAGCTATTCGTTCAGAACCGAGTTGTCCTTTCATCTTGGAAGTGGGCAGTGACGCCAGCATCTTTGGCAGAGAAATGCTCTTGCTTTTCCTTAGCGAAGGCTAGGTTTGCCAGATACGGTGTGGGTAGTTGAGTATTGAACAAGAAACTTCTCCAGAGGCATCCCAGTCTCTACAGTTTCTGTCTACAAAGAGGATGTGAGAAAGAAGACCAGGGGCATACTTGGTGTACAAGGACTGTGCTGCATTTCTCCTTTGGAAGAAGCTTACTAGGCAATGAGGAATTAAAGTCTTGGATTGGTTTAGGATAGATGGATGGAATCAGGCAAGCAAGAATTGTGTAATGTTTGGGTGGCTTGTAAGGGAGAGTATAGATTTTTACATTTGAGAGACCTAGGGGAGCAACTGAAGGTAGATATAAAAATGATTTATCATACCTCGTATGTAACATACCATAGGTTTAAATGCGTCATAAATGGTTTGGAGTCTGTATAGAGGAAGGGATGTGGAGGATGCCTTTCTTCATCTGCATGTTTGTATCTATTTTTGCATCCTTAGTAACTATGTTAGTAGTCCACACCTTTCAGAAATTCTGTAAATATAATGTTTTTATGCTTGACAACTCAGATGAAAACAATCTATGAATCACTTTTGATACCAAAAGTGTTCAGGCTAGCTTCGATAATTTCCAAATAGGAGTTCAGACAGTGCTCCAGATGCTTGCCAAAGGCTATTTCTTTGTTCCACCACCTGCAAATGTGTTATTGTCTGATTTGGGACAGGCAATCAGATGTGCTAGTGGTGATCATAGCTTACTGTTTTCTTGTGTGCTAGTTTGTGCATCCAATGAGCTATTTAGGCTTGATTTGGACCTTTATAGTGGGGTACTGTGACAAAGTTAGTTCTTTGCCCCTTCAGATAAGGTTTCATAAGTTTAAAAGCTATGCAGATTGCTAGCTTGGTTTCTGGAGAAGGGGAAGAGTTGAAAATAACAGTGTAACACATAAAATACTGTAAATAGTTCTTATTTGGAACGGACTGCTGTGAAACAGTCTTTATTTAGACCATTTTATTGCAGCTAATTTGGGGTAAATATTGCAAACATTTTGTTTTCTCTCAGCAGACCAAAAAACAAATTAAAAAAGAATAAAACTTTATTGCTTTATCTTGAGAAACACTTAAAGCACTCTAAAAAAGAGGGGAGGAATGAAGGCCTCCTATTTTTAGCATATTAATTATACTTTATCTGAAAGGCAAAAGAATGACCTGTTTATCTTTTAAGATTTACATTTGGAGACAGCAGGTTTTGTGTCTTTAAAGAGGGGAACAATTGTAGAACAAAAGGAAATAAAAGTACTGTATACATTTTATCAGTCTTTCTTATCTGCAAGTGATTTCTTCTTTTTTTCCTGGCATGAAGCTCATTGACAGTGAGAGACAGAGATAACCAAAGGCAACAAAGAGCCTGGTTAGCCTTACAGTCATCAGTCAGAGAAGGAGATTTGTCTCCCTGGACTGCTGCTGAGGAGCAGTTTTCCAATTACCTGCATGTTGTGCCATTTGTGTTAGTTTTTTTCCTGCAGAATCTTTGAGCTATTGCTTACCTTTGTTTCAGCGCTCTGGCATCTGTCTCTAATTTTACCTTTTTTACCTGGTGTGGCTCTACTCTGTTATCTCGTCACTCTTGGTTTCCAGAAACATGAGTGATGCTTTTTTAGAAGCTTTTCATGCAAGTCTGAACCAAGGTTATGTAGCTGTCCTGCACTGAAACTAGGCTTTGGATGGCAGAGAATGGTGTGACTGGAGGAAGAGCAGGATTATTTCCTGCAAGAGTGGGGTCAGATGTCCCTCCATGTAGCTGAGTGCAGGTTAGTATTGCTGCTATATGTCTGGATAAGTCAAAATACCAAGAGGCATACTTCTTTCCCATCAGCCTAGCAACCACCTTACTATTAGAAGTATTTATGTTTGGCTCTGCCGACTTATTGGGTGGAGGGGTCAAGGAGCAACTGTACCTCTATTTATGCTATGTTATTGGGGTGGAGTGTTCACTAGAGTGAAGCAGTGGCAAGTAGGTAAGTGGAAACGGTGATGCCTGAACCCTGATGAGCTACAGTCAGAACAACACTGAAGCCTTGCTTTAGCCAGTGGCTATTACCTTTCCCATTTCCTTACATTTTCTACACGCTTAGATATTGCTGAAAGGATTTCTTTTGTGGAACTGTCATGAGATAACTTAATAACTTTCTTGTATGCATTGTCTTTTACATAATCTTGTGATTTGAAGAGGTTATTCCAGTAAATATGACTAAAATTTCAAATGTATTTTTGTATAGCCAGCATATTCAAGGTGCCTAAAACCTTAGGAGCAGTGAATATTTTTTTATCGGAATGTTTGTCTTTGGTCATGTAGCATGTTAGAATTTTGTCCTTATGTAGCTAAGAGAAAGTTTTGGTCTGGAAAGTGTCCATGCTTATGTGGTATGAAATTATCAAAACAGAAAATTTGCTTAGCAAAGATCACCCACTTGTACCTAGCCTCGCTAACCTAATCCACCCTAATTGCACTATTCTTTGTAGGCCTACTAATGTTAGTGAGAAATCATGAAATTGATCCCTTCATCTTGTTTCATCACAAATATTTGCATTTCATTTTCTAATCACAGTTGCTAGTTTGAGCTTTGAACAAGAAAAAAAAGATACACGTGGCTTGATGCTAGGAATAATTTTCCTCTCAAATCCAAGCAAAACCTCTTGAGAAAGTGTGTGCTAACACATCTGTGTGCTAATCAGCATCAGGTTGGCTGGACTGTCCTTTCCCTACTTCCTTGATGAGTTCCTTGATGAAAAGTTACTAATGTAATGAATAATGCAAAATCTTTTAGGACCTCACTGCATGCACACCTAAATATCCATAATATTTGGGACTTGAAAATATTCCTTGGGCTAACCTAAGTGCAGTATTCTGTGGGATGTGCTGTAGAGTTGCTGCACTGTGGGTGGAATGCAAAATTGAGAATTACTTGTATTTAGGGAATTGTAGCTCTGGTTGTGATTCACTGTGTGCTAGGGTTAAGCCACCACTTATGCATCCCCTTTTAAGGTTGAAAAAAATGTCAGTTTCTTCAAGAATGGCAGATTCTTTATTTTATCAGTTTCCTAGGAAAGGGAGAGCAGTAAAACAGTTAATACTGATGAATTTGGGAGACTATGAAAGACTGGTCTAGTGTTCTGGTACAGAGGCACCAAACTTGTGCATTTTTGCTTTTCTCATTTGCCTCTTCTAGCCTCTTCATTGTCTAAATCTGATTGTTATCCACCATAGATGAACAAGAATTCTAAAATGTGCAGCTGTTGTATGGAGAAGAGTGTTATCAAACAGAAGACTACTTTTGTAATACAATTAAAGAGAAAGAGTCCTAATATGAAGGTTGAGGTGTACTGCATGTAGACTAGTGTTGAATTCTACTTTACTGCTTCTTTTACTACTTCAGAATTAGCTACTTCAGAATTAAAAATGGTTTCTGAAGTAATTTGCAGGAATCTAAAATGTCTAATTTTTTTCAGTGTTTCCCGCTTCTTTATCTCTCCCATCTGAACCAAACCTCTTATCAGTAATGAAATGGAGATAAAAAGAAGAATTAGGGAAGTCTGAAAGGTGAAGCCAAAATTGAAAACATTTTTGGCTCTTGTAGGTGCATAAGTCCAGTTTTGAGATGTGGGGGCTGTGGTCATATGTATTTGAGACCTTCTGCATGCTCAAGCTGAAACACCCAGCTTTGCTTCTCAGATGCCTCTCTGTGGAAAGCAAGTCTGTTTCTCTAATCCAGCAATACATGGAGCTGGCTACTGATTTTCCATTTAGTGAAAGATTAAGTGCAGAGAGGATAGGCTTTTGGACCTCCATTGATAGGAAAAAGGTAGATCCATGAAAAGTACCTTAAAAAAGATAAAAGCTTTAGAAGAAAACTCTCTTAAAAAGTAGAAAATTTCAATACCAAATACTAAGGGCTACTTTAATTGAAGTTGTAGAATTTATTTTGAGTTGTGTGTTACTTTTATTATCTGAAAGAAGAAAGTAGGTGAGCTAGCAACCAATGGATTTGAATAATCCACTTCATTGTAACTCATTAATGCTTTCCCACACATTATAAACTCTGAAAGACTATTCCCAACCTAATCATTAAGCAAGCAAAACAACAAAGAAAGATAATGTTTTGTGGGTTTTTTTTGGTTTTGTTTTTTTTTTTTTTTAATAGCAGCTTTGTTTTAGGTGTTTTCTTGATGCAATACCTGTTTATGGGCTAAGAATGACATCTGTAATATTATTATGTTTTGTTTTTTTTTTTTTTAATAACATCAGGAAAATTAAAACCAAGCTAACAATTTAGATCATACAACAGCTAAAGTATAATATGTACCAAATGACACACTTAGCAAATGGTATGCACTCAGCTGAAAGGACTCTTGGTAGTGAAAGAAAAATTGAAAATGCAAGGTCTGGATCCAGATTTATTAGGAATAATCGGTTGATTTAATGGTTATGAAAGAATATTAAAAGTAAGGTAAAAGGTGAAGATAACATTTGGTGACTATTTTTTTCCCCAATAGAACTGTAATGTAAAGCAAATAGCAGTGTCTCAAAGAACATAAGAAAAGTCAGTCTTTTAGAAGCAGTAGATGAAATAGTTTTCCGTTGTTGTTTTTCCTCAGGTGTCCTCAGTGTATATTTTGCATCACTTCTGCAGGTACAATGAAATGGGTAATCTTTGTTAATGCAGGATTTCTACCATAAAAGTATACAGCCTCTATTCATCACCAGCTAGACTTGGTGCAGAAATTATGGAGATTTTTGACCTTGCTGAAAAATAAGTGCTGCTATTATAAGTGTTCTGTCATGCAAATGACTACTGAGTTTTCAGATGCCAGTTGCATAATTTATTATTGAATTCTAATTAAAAAAATATTACTTCTGCCAAAGTCTTTGCTAAATCAGAGAAATAGGAAAGGAACAGAAAAATATCCAAGGACACATTCCCTTTAATGGTTGTGATGGGTTATTCTTACTATGCATTCATACAGTAGCATTGGTTTGAATTCAGATACGAAAATAAAGCCCACACAGACCTATTTTGTATCCATAGATAATTTCAGCTGCATTATCACACAAATGGTTGTTACTTTCAAAGACAAGAAAGCGAACAAAAAATGTATTACTGATGTTTCATGATCTGAACATATTAGCTAACTATCTAGCATTACCTTCTCATTGCCTTGTCAGGGACTTTATGCACTACTTGCTCTTAGAAATGGCAAAGGTGGATGCACCCAGCTAAGAGCCTAAAGAAAGCATATGGGCACCATTACAAAAATTCAGCACTTCTGCAATGAGTAGATAATTTCTGTCAGCAAATGCAACTGTTGATGGCTTAGTTTAGCTGTGTTTCTGGAGCCTCTAAATTGCAAGTGCTATTTTGGAAGGATTTAAACATCTTCAGTCCTGGCTTTCCATGTCTTATCCACCACATTATTTTTCCTAACAGGTGGTAAGCATGGGAATTAAGAAAAGAAACTCATTATTAGTGTCTTTCTTTTAATGATTAGTTTCTGGGTTTAAGGTGTGTTGTTTTGAGGTTTTTGTTGGGTTTTTTTTTTTTTTTTTTTTGAGGGGGATTGGGGGAAGGGATTGTGCGTGGTTTGTTGTAGTTTTAGTTATGAATATTTGTTAGGTTTTTGTTTTGCTTTGTTTTCCTTTTAAAAAAGGGAGTGTTCTAAAGATTTATTCTGTAATGCTTTCTAAAATGTCTCTGTTTGAATTACTGTTCATCTAAACTGCAAATGATAGAATTAGGCTTAGGTGAGTTGTATGCTCAGTGCTTACAAATGATTAACAGAACACTTCAGAAGCACAGTTTTTGACAGAGATGGATATTTCTGCTCAGTTGCTGTCCTGAATTCAGTTATTAGAAGGAATGCTTTACAATGTTTATTACTTGATGCTGATGTCTGTGGGTTATTTTATGTTGAAGCATAGAGCTACTATACAGCATCAGCCAAGTGTAAAGTTGAATTAAAAGTGTTTTTTGACCTTGTCAAAAATAAATAGGTGGAAACAGTCCTACAAACAAAACTTGCAGTCTTTCCAAACACGCTTTGCATAATGCAATCCAGGTCTGTCTAAAAATCATATTACCAGTGTCAGGAAGAAAACAGATTCTAAGTAGAGGAAGATTAAAAAAAAAAAGTGTGTTCAAAGTTGTATTATGCACTTACCCTCCTGTGTATTGTTGTTGAAATACGTTTGCCGGCACTATATTTTTGTGTCTAGTCTTATCCCTTCAATGACAAATGACCTCTGCCAATGGTATCATCCCATAAATGGTTTTAAGGAAATAGTAGCTTTCAGCAACAATAGTAGACTATCTGAGATTTTGAAGAAGGTATTTGGAAAACTAGTTGAACATTAAAAAGAAACTGTCAACAGTTATTTAAATTGCTGCAAAAAAGTGTATTCTCAGTTTTTTAGTCAGTATTATGAATGCATACCACTTCCCCAGGGTTTTGAAGTATAAAAGTTCCATAAAGGAGTAAAAATAATTGTTAACAAAATTCACTATCTCCAATATATCCCATTAATGTGTCTTAAAGGGGGTTTTTCTGCTATTTTACAATTTTAATAATAAATTATATTTACTAGTGGTTATTGGAAAAAAAAAAAAAAAAGAGAAAAACCCGATTTATTAGTTATTTTGGTAAGGATAAGAGGAAACTTGCCTAGTGGTAGTTGCAATCTGTTTCAATTACGGAATGGTGGGTGTTTTGTGCTTCTAATTAATTAACCAGGTAAGAAGTACTAAATAACCACTATTTCTAACTTACAACTTAGTCTCTGACTCCTAGAATAGGTGCGCAGTGTGCTCTTGCAGCCCAGAAAGCCAACCATACCCTGGGCTGCATCAAAAGGAGCGTGATCAACAGGTCAAGGGAGGTGATCCTGCCCCTCTACTTTGCTCTCGTGAGACCCCACTTGGAGTATTGTGTGCAGTTCTGGGGTCCTCAACATAAAAAGGACATGGAACTATTGGAACAAGTCCACAGGAGTGCCATGAGGATGACGAGGGGACTGGAGTACCTCCTGTATGAAGATAAGATGAGAAAGTTGGGGCTGTTCAGCCTGGAGAAGAGAAGGCTGAGTGGAGACCTCATAGCAGCCTTTGAGTATCTGAAGGGGGCCTATAGGGATGCTGGGGGGGGGGACTCTTCATTAGGGACTGTAGTGAAAGGACAAGGAGTAACTGTTTCAAACTTAAACAGGGGAAGTTTAGATTGAATTTGAGGAAGAAATTCTTTAGTGTAAGGGTGGTGAGGCACTGGAATGGGTTGCCCAGGGAAGTTGTGAATGTTCCATCGTTGACAGTGTTCAAGGCCAGGTTGGACAGAGTCTTGGGTGGCATGGTTTAGTGTGAGATGTCCCTGCCCATGGCAGGGGGGCTGGAACTAGATGATCTTAAGGTCCTTTCCAGCCCTAAATATTCTATGATTCTATGATTCCAGGAAATGTTTCATACAGGTATATAAGCATCACATTTAAAACCACAAACCATTGAAATAAAGCTTGTCTTATTTTTTTCAATAAGAAATTTAGTTGTATTAAAAATATAAACACTTAATAAACTTCAGACTTAATTATTTAATGATGCGTACTTTCAATTTTCTCCCATTGAACTGAACCTTAGCTTTCTTTTTTGTTTTTGTTTGATTCAGGATACTGAGGCTCTGCTCTGTCATATCATCAAGGTCATTAGCAAAACATTAAACTGCAATGGACTCATTATTGAATGCTGAAACCTGCAGCTGGTGGCTGGCCTCTATTTGAATCTGGACGAAGTGATCACAAAGCTTTGATCCTGGGTGTTTCAGTCCATCTTACTGTCCACTTACCTAGCCTATGCTTCATCAGTTAATCCATGAGGATCTTATGCGACACAGTGTAAAAAGCCCTACTAAAGCTTTCCTTTACCTCTGGAAAATGTCAAGAGAGACGTTTTAGAGGATGCACAATTTAAACTGCGTCATGGCAGTATAAGCTCATTAGAAATTGATAGGACCTGTTCTTGAGCCAAGCATCTAAATTTTATCTGGTCTGACCCACACTATGAATAATATTGCTTGTTTTCAGAGCAGTGCTGTGCTGCTCTGAATAATTTCTTTGAAATTAAAATAGAGTTTTTTAAAATGGTGTTAAGTTTGACCCTTGGGAAAATGGTATGGCAATTTCTACTAGTGAACAAACCATACTGAATACATCAGTTACCTCAGGACTTCAGTGGTTTAACCTGTTTGTCCAATCATCTCTGCAACACCTCCATGCTTTTTGCTCTATGTGCTTTTTGATTTTTGCCCACCTTTGGATTTCCAAATAGCACCTGCGTGCAGCAGCCTCACACTCTAATAATACACCATGGTTACAGAATGCATAGCTCGCTTTACCAAAGTAATGGTTTTGCACAGAATAAAATCCTTTTTGTACAAAGATGTTTCACTGTACATTTCAGAATGTTCTCGTGTTGTTCATACCCATGAAACAGTTTTTTCATGGGTATGACAGTCAAGAGATCCTTTTTTATTCCCTGTGTGCCTCAAAACAACTCAAAAGACAGAAGGAGGTAAAGGAGGCTGAGTGCGTGTTAATGATGAACAGGGTATTGTCACTTGGGCAGACTGCAAGGGGGTCAGAGCAGGGATCCTGCTCTACCAGGGTGGGTGATGGTTTCCTATGTTGTCTGCCTTGAGGCCGTGAAGGTCAACTGCCCCAGTAACAACTTTTCTGAAGACAGCAGCACAGACACTTCAGTGCCTACCATGACACAGAGTGAACTGGGTCTCACATCTTGGAGGGGTCCAGGAGAGCCTGACCCTATCAAAAGGCGGCCACCCTGCTTCCATCTGGAGAGTCCCTCCACACCGGTCCCCAGTGGAATCACTGACTACAAGGTCTGCAACTGAAAGCACTACAATTAAAAGGATTACAGCTGAAACTGTTTCAACTTGCTGACCTAGAAGACATCGCTGGATCCAGGGTGTGGTGATCCTATATCTCCATTTTTTTTCTTCCTTTCTCCTTTTCTGCTTCTACCTCTCATCTATAAGAATAAGAATTTGCCCAGACTTTTGTTTTTCCTGACAGTTCTAGGGAAGTTTACAATGAAATTAATTGTTGTTTCGTTTTTCAACCTCTGGAGGGCCCGTGGTTTCCCCTGCGAACCGTGCAGGCTGGTGAAACACCAGCTCCCCTCAGCACCCCCGAGCCAACAGGGAAGTGCGGGAAAAGAGAAGTTAATCAAGTCGCTAGCACTTTAACTTCCTAAGGAAGCAAGCACCGCTGAGTGATTTTCACATTACACTCCCAGTAGGGACTTTATATCTTGTAAATGCTTCAGTTTCACAGATATGAAAAAGAGAACTCTATTCTTTGCAGAACAAAACTGTTACTCAGGTGTTTTAGAAGTTGGTGTGATCCCTTTATTCTGCACATAAAATGAAATATTAAGGAATACTTGCCATTCCCAGATGCAGCTGCTTCTCTGACCTGGCTGTGGGAGAGAGAACGTCTTTGCATGGCATTTTTTTTACAACTGTGGGTTTTTGTTTGAGTTTGTTGAATTTTTTTTTTTTTTGGGGTGTTTTTTTTTTTTTTCTAAGTGCATCCAAATCTCTTTCCTAAAAAAAAAAGAAAAACCAACCAACCAAAAAAATCTTAATTAAACTCACAGGTATTTTCTTGTGGTGTAAATTGGGGTTTTGTTTTTTGTTTGGCTGGTTTTCTGTTTGTTTTTTTTGTTGTTGTTTTGAATGTTGATATGTTGATACGCTTGTACATGACTGCTTCACTTGACTGCTCTTCAGCAGATGCTTGCAGATCTTCTGACAGCATCTCTTCCCTCTTGGCTTCTCTCTGAGGCAAATCCACACCAAAATTATCCATCACGAAATAGAGGGTCTAACAAGTGAGTAGAATGACTTCAGGGTTTCAGGCTCAATGAAGCTCAGATAGTACCCCAAAGTAGCACAGCACTCATAAGATCCAGTACAGGAGATCACGAAACAGAGCTGAGGCTTGTCCCAAATGTCTTTATTACTTTTCCAACCTAAAATGGATGTTAGGGATGTATCATGCAGTCCTAACTTGTGTAAAGCTAGAATGTGAGAGATGACACATATAAAGTAAAAATAGGAGTTATGGTGTGTAGGGGGGTGAATATGCTTCAGAAATAGCGTAGAATCTCTTAGGCATTTTTATTCTTTGTAAACGAATGAAGAAGCAAGAAGCAAATAATTTTAAATCAATTTCAGGTCACCTTTAACAGTAACAGTAATATTACAATATATGAGCTGAAACATGAGAGAAAGGTCTGTTCATTTCAAAAGCTGAAATAGAGCAATTAGCTGGAAAGGATGTGTCATGCCTTACAATAAAAGTTAAACTGCCATAAAACACTTCCTTGCAAAAAGGCTCACCATGTGCCAAAGCCCAACTCATCAAACCACACTTTCTCCAACTGGCAACGTAGTTCCCCCACCTACCTGACTTCAAGAGTGAGAGGGGCATTGAAAGGCTCTATTCTCTACTGTGCTATGACAGCATGATCCTCCTAAAAGTCATTGACTTTGCTGGACTTGCTCTGTAAAACTGGACTAATGGAGTATGAGGATTTATACCTTCAAATAAATCCCCGGTCACATAATAATTCAGATAAGCTCTTGATCGTACTGCCCATCTTTGATTGACGGTCAGGCCAGTACCTCTATATCACTGATGAAAACAGCTGAGGGACTTTGTCCACTCCTAGCATAGTCACAATTTTCCGCTTTCCTATAATGTAATCATTTCCACACTTGCCTCCAACAGTCTGTCTGGTTCTTTTTCTGTTGAGGTCTCTCAGAAATCACCTCAGATCATCTCTTACGTAACCAAAGACATGCTTC
Source organism: Psilopsiagon aymara (assembly GCA_024733675.1). Taxonomy (NCBI): domain Eukaryota; kingdom Metazoa; phylum Chordata; class Aves; order Psittaciformes; family Psittacidae; genus Psilopsiagon; species Psilopsiagon aymara. Next base: position 5,198 of record JANRGW010018285.1, on the reverse strand, counting down.
ATGTTCTTCATATGTTCCTGCAATTCTATCAACTTAAACTCCTTTTCAACTCCATAAACAGAGTACTGTGTTGAATCTATTACAGTTATTGCTTTATCAGGACAGGAGTCATCACACAACTCTCTGGTCAGATCTTAGTTTTTATCTGTTGCCACGTGAACTGATCTCCACCTTGAATTCCTGTCTTCAGTAACATTAATGGACATGCAAGTACTGGCTGTGGAAGGCTACATGATAGCCATACAACTCTATTTTTATTTATTTACTCAAGTAGCATACTCAACAATTAAAAATAAACAAAAAAAAAAAAAAAAAAAAAAAAAAGCCCGAAGAAAAACCCAACCCAATTAATTCAATCTTCTGTGAAGTTCACATTCTTGCTCTGTTATTACTAGAATTAGCACTTAGTCAACAAATACATTAAGCTCATCTTTAGTATAAACTGCAAAATATGGATATATATTTGAAAGTCAAAAAGATGTAGTAGGAAGTTTCATTTTGTAGTGGCTATCAGTCATTATCTCTCACTTCTCAAAGGATGACTTCCTGTTACTAATATTGAAAAAAACAAGTTGCAAAGTTGCAAAGTGTTCTTTATTTGTGCTGTGTATCAAAAGCAACAATTGTTTGATACAGCCATCAAAACTTTATTTCACAATGACAGTTGCAGTCATTTATGAAACTGCATCATTTGTTATGGTGAATATCTTGAACAAGTCTGAGCCTGAAGATCGATTACGGGGAAAAACCAAACATGAACCTGTTCTTTTAGGGGTCAATAAGGCATGAAGGTAAAAAGGCAAGATAGGATTTTCTGCAAGTTCTTAAAAGAAAAAAGTTTCAAGCATCTGAATGCTAGTAATTGCAACGTATGGGAAAATTAGGACCTTTTGTTTTGTGGAAAGTGAAAAATGGAATTTTATGCTTCATTCACTGTTCAGGTGATGTGCTCCTTTAAATTAAAAATTAAACACAATCATGTTAGTACCTGTGCAGAGAAGTTGGGATTTCTCCTGTGGAAGCAATTGCTAAGGGAGAGAGAGAGACTTTTATAGGCTATAGAGGTCAGCCTCCTCGGAAGGGTCTGGAAACCGATGGACTGAGAAAATTTTCTGATTGAGAATAAGAGACTGCTGAGAGTTAGTGAGCCAGTTTTCACAAACAAGGAATGTGACCTTTTTAGGAACAAGAGAGGACTGGGTAGCATTTGATGCAATTTAAAGTCATTGGTTCATCTGAAATCAAGCCAGGAAGCAAGGGCCCACTGGCAAGGATGCAGTCGGCAAGAACAGGGGCAGTTATCCTCCATGTAGTTCTGTCTGAACAAGTCGCTTGAGATTTCTCACTTTAGAATATTTATTCTTATTTTATATTAGCCTTTAAACAAAACTTTGTTCTTTGGGAATTTAAAAGCTTTTTGATTGTCTTTATAGGTGTTACTGTAGTGGGTTTTTTTAAGTAATGTGGTGGAAATTACAGTTACATCTACTTTAGCCAACTTGATTCCTGTGCTGAAGAAGATTCATTAATTCTCCATATTCTGTGTGGGCATATCAAGTCCACAAAAACTGTGTGTGGTTACAGGGTATAGTGGCCACATTTCTGTGCTCTCTTCCCCCAATTAAAAAGAAAAAAAAAAAAAAGAAAGTAAAATTATCTCCTCTGAGCTGTCTTCAGAGGTCAGGGTTTATGAGGTTTGGTGCAATCTAAACAGCTAGACATGCGAGTTCCACTTTAAAACAAGTCCAGCTGTAAAGTTAAAAGTTAGACAGCATTCATGAGGTTCCTTTATTTCTGAAATACTAGAAAATATTACTAACTATATCTGTAGTTCTATTGTGAGAACTCAATTGCAATAATACTTTAAAAATAATTAATTTAGGATTTAGACAGTAATGAAGAATGAGTGAGGGCTGTTGATACAACCAGAGGTCTTATGTCAGAGGTTTTTGTCTGGTCTTGTTTGTTGCAGGGCTGCCAATAGTAGCTGTAAGCACAAGGGCTGCAGGGAAAGTGCATGCGTATTGCCTGTGGTTCAGAAAGACTTTGAAAATGCACCAATTTTTACTTCATAAGCAGGTTAGGCCACAAATCCCTTTCAGAGAGGGAGCTGTCCCAGTATTATCTGCAGTTTGAGTGTCCTCAGAGCATTGCAGTATAGGTAGAAGAAATGAAAATTTCGAATCTTATTTTAGTGTCTTGCAAACAGTCATATTCTGTGGTTGGAAACTTTATTTTGTATCTGAATATTGTAGGAGAGCTGTAATTAAAGAAATGTAATTCATCGTGCTTCCATATTCTATAGGCAGCATTTAACAGTGATTTCAGTCACTTCATTATGATGCAATTTTCTCCATTCTCAATGTCTTAATACCACACATCTTATTCTATAGTTTAACTGTCTCCTGTGATTCCCATGTAACGCATTAATACAGCATTTTATTGTGGAATGGGAAAATACACTCTTTAACTATTTACCATTTGTATAGATTTTCTTATGTTGGAAGATAATACGTGGTTAAGTTCACACAAGCAATCTTGGGAGTATCTGTAGAAATCCAAATTTGAGATTTTATTTCCATTCTTACTGTAAGCTCATGCCATGCTGAAGGAGACTGGTGAAGAGAAGGAAGATTCTTTCTGGTTACCTGGGCAAGTTATCAGTCTATTTTCTACTGCTACCCACATCTGGGGACTACCAAGCCATTTTCTCTACAGAACTATTGTCATGTAGCTCAGATAGCCTCATGTGAAAGGCACAATATTCTTTCAACTTGTAGTTGTTTCATAGCAGCTGACATTGAAGCTCTGGGATTGGAAATGATAGGAATAGGAAAGCTTTCTGGAACAGTTTTTTTTTAAAAAAAAAATAAGATAAACATCCAAAAAAGGACAATAATTGGATGGAAGATTCAATTCAGCTTTAGCCTCTGGAGGCAACATCGCCCAAATTCAGCAGCACTGTGGCTTAAAGCCATTCAGGGAGTGTCTTGTCTGAAAATGGTTTCCTCCTTTATTCATCTGTTTCTTTTGGAATGAGACTTAACATAAGATCTGGTTTTGCTGCCCTTAATTTAGCTGGTGAAAATTTAACTGTGTGATCAATCATAATCATTTGCAAAGAGAAAAAAAAAAGCCATTCTGAATGGTCAGAGTTGGACATTATGAAATCAACAGGCAGCCCCTGACATGTTTGAAATCAAGTTGCATATTTTTTCAGGGTGCTTATACATGCAGTTAACAGTTTAATGTAAGATGTTCACATTAGAGAGCTGTGAAGCCTCTTTCTGAATCAAAGGATGCTTTCATTTTTTGTCTTGAGTATTTTGTTGGCTGTTTTTCTCTATGATTTTGAGAATGTTTCTGTACTGTAATTACTGGATATAGCCACAGGATATTTCAAAATAAGCAAATAAATCCCGATTTCAGCTAGCAACAGAGGATTTTTTGAAACCAGTTCAAATTTGGCAGTTCTTCAGCTCCTGTGCCAATTTAGTCAATTCAGTAGATTAAGGAAGATTAGTATCTTCCGACTGTTTCACTAATAATTGAGCCAATTCAATTACTCCTGCAGACTTTTTAATTTCCTCTTGTTTAGTAATAGGAAGTTAAATCTACTGCACAACCATTCTCAGGAGATGCAGATGAAGGTACACTAGGCGGTTACACTTTCTGGATTTACGTTTTGATACATAGTTATTTTTACCACAGGTGTGTTTATGCATTTCCTTGCGCAAGCATCTGAATGGAACCACATTTCTGAGTTCTTAAAGATTTAGTAGTCATGATATAAGTTAAACTTGGAATCAGCAGTGAGTGCATTCAAGAGTGAATTGCTTCGTAACGGAGCAGCTACATCAGCAGCTATTTTTAACTTCGTTTTAGCTGAGAATCTGACCTCATGGGTATCTAGATGGTAACAGCAAAAATTGTAAAAGATCAGTTGTGTGCCCTCATGATGAGAGGTGTACTGAATGTTGTAGTAATTCCTCATCTCAACAGCTTACTGAATTAAACCTGTGTTTAGTTCCACAAGTGCTGAAATGCGATTTAAAGAGCAAAGATTTATTATGTTTGTTAAAATAGAAAGTAAGGAAGAAATTAGAAGTTTTCATTCACAGTTTGGCCATTCACATACCACTGATGTGTTTACGGTGGACCAACCTCTTGGTTCCTAGTGGTTAGTTGCTATATATGTAAACCTTGGTTATGGTTATTTGTACAAATGCTTTGTCAAGTCCTCAAGAAATCTACAGGAAAGTATGCATGTTGCCATCATAAACACAGTCACAGAGAAAACCTCACCTTAATTAGTAAAACCACAGACCTCTTTACTTTAGCAATTTCCCTGTAGGAAATTTGGCCTCTCCAATATACCTGGGCCACTGATTAAACAAATGTGACCAGATCCACTCTTTGTTCTCAGTCCTTGCTCTGTTAGCTGCTGTTCCTCTCTCCTGATGAGGGAGGGTGTGAATTGGGACAATTCAAGGAGACCCAGTGCCAACTGGTAAGCTTTAGGAACAGAGGCTGTGCTAGGAGTTTGGGGTTTGGAGAGCACAGTTCCGTCTATCTTTCATAAGTTGTATCAGAACTAGACTAGAAAGGTCAAGTCTTCAGCTGAGAAAATGCAGCCAACTCCTAATCCATAATATCTGGCTGCAGTGAAGCGACTCTAGACAGAAAGAGTGGTTTGAGCATGCTGATCTGCTACTCATTTTAATTTGCTGTGTTTTTCTTGTTTTATATTTGTAAACTGTTTTAGAGCAATGACGGTTACTTTGGTAGAGGCATTGCTCAACAAAGCTATCATTAGTAATGATGAGCATTTATCATAGAAGTCTTGTGATGCACTTCAGATTTCCAAGTGCAACAGTAGCTAATTATTAAAAGGTCATCTTTCTTTTTTGCTTTATTTTTCAACTACCTAGAAAACCTTCTCTGAGAGTTCCTTATTGCATTGACTGTTGACCTCAGTGTGAGTGAATGACATATTCTCAAAATAATATAATTCCCAGGGTTTTCTTTCTGGCTGCATTGCAGAAACTGCATATACTTAAAAGTACCTTTTCGTGGTTTAAGCCATAAATCAGCCACACAGTTTGTTCACTCACTTCCTACTTCTTCCCTCTGCTCCTGGAGGGATGGGAAGGAGAATCGAAAGAATGCAACTCCCACAGGTTGAGATAAGAACAGTT
>JANRGW010018284.1:0-26986 GCA_024733675.1 Psilopsiagon aymara | reverse complement strand
GCTGTGGCTGCCCCATCCCTGCAGTGCTCAAGGCCGGGTTGGACACAGGGGCTTGGAGCACGCTGCTCTATGGAAGGTGTTCCTGCCCGTGGCAGGGGCTGGAGCTGGAGGAGCTTTGAGGCTCCTTCATCCCAAACCAGGCTGGGTTCTACACAAGGGTAGGGGCAGGCAGCCTGCAGCCGGGGGTGCAGGGAGTCATGGGAAGTGGCAGCGCTGTGATGGGAAGCTGAAGCATGTCTGCACTGCTTGTCACAGTGGAAGAGGCCATGGCCTCTGACTGGAGGCTTCCTGGAAGTGTTTTGGCTCCTGTAGAACTGGTGGGGGAATAGGTCAGAGGGTAGCGACAAGTAATGGATGTCACTGCACAACAAGCTGCTGGCTATGATCATGGAATCACAGAATGTTTGGATTGGAAAGGACCTTAAGGTTATCCAGTTCGACCCCCTGCCATACCCTAGACCATGTCACCCAAGGGTCTGTCCAGCCTGGCCTTGAACCCTGCCAGGGATGGAGCATTCACCACTTTGATTAGTCTGTTCCATATCCTGCTTAAAACACAATGCTAGTGCTTAAAAAGTGGCCTGGGGAGCTGCAGGCTCCTCACCTGGGTGAGCAGGACCTCAAGTAGGGAAGAGAAGAGCGAATACATGGATATCAGGATGTTGACCTAACCATGGCAGGGCCCTTCAGGGCTTGTGATTAGCAATGTACCTCAAAAGAAAAGGTGGCAGCAGCCCCCCAAGTGAGTAACCTGTGGGGCTTGGTCCCACAGAGCCCAGTGGGCTCTGAGCTTCACATGGGGTCAGATGCCTGCGATGCCCCGCAGGCTCCGGGATCCAACGTGCAGCCCTTGGCCTGAGCTTCCTGGTTCCCAGCGCTGCGGAATGGGCCCTGGCTCGGCAGGAAGCGACCAGCTGTTTGCAGAAAGCTGGATGCTGGCCAAAGCCCGAGTTCAAACACAGCCTCTGAAATGGCCTTTTCCCCCTTCCTCTGCATTTCAAGCCCTGCTTGCAGCTATAATTCTATTTATAATACCCAGGAAAAGCGAGCTGAGACTTTCCCACAGTGCTGGCTTCGCAGACGATTGTTGTTTGGGAAGCTGGAACGTTCATGGTATTATTTTTGTATACCCATGGGAAGGCTTTATTTCTTTTTTTATTGCATGTCACTCTCTGTCCCCATCTGTGCTGAGGAGAGTTTGCAAAGCAAAAGGGCTGCTGCTCGCGGCTCTTGAAGGCTTTGCTGCTGGTTTGGGTGTCTCTGCCTGCGTGCCGCTGCTGGGGAGGGTGGTGGGTGCTCTGAGACACGTCCTGATGGCCAAGGGCCTCGAAGCCAAGAGACTGTCACTGGTAGCCCTTGTCTCATTACTGAACCCCGGGAGCATCCATCATGTCGCTTGCTTGCTCTGTGCCTCGGTGTCTGCTGTGTGGAGGAGGAAAGACCAATACCCCTGCTCAGGAAATGGGGTCACCATTAGTGCCACAACCGTGGTTTTAGCAATGACAAGCGCAGTTGCGCTGTGGTTTTGGGGCTGGGCATGACAACCGGGTTGTGGTGTCAGCAGTTGTTGGGGTGTTGCTGCCAGCGGAATCCAGCGGGTGCTTTCTTTGCCTTTCTTGGCCACGTGAGGCCTGTCCTGCACCAGGAGCTGCAGTGGGATGTTCTGGGCTGGCTGCGGCATGGCGGGGCTCTGCTCTGCCCCTGCCCTCCTCGGCTGCTGCCTGGCAAGGGAGCAGCAGAGGCAGCGCCCTGCCTGTCCTCTCCCCAGGTGCCCGGCCCCAGCCTTGCTGCCCACAGTGCCTCGGCCCTTCCCCTCCCCTCCTTGGCAATGCCTGCACTGTGTCCTGCTCAGCTGCATGGGAGAGTGTTTCTGCAGGGCCAGGAGGTGATCCCTGCGCTGGGCACCGGTGGGGCCGCACCTCAAATCCTGTGCTCAGCTCTGGGCCCCTCACTACAGGAGAGACACTGAGGTGCTGGAGCGGGGCCAGAGAAGGGCAATGGAGCTGTGCAGGGCCTGGAGCAGTGTGAAGGGGAACGGCTGAGGGACCTGGGGGGTTCAGATGGAGAAGAGAAGGCTCAGGAGGGGCCTGATCGCTGCCTACAACTGCCTGAGAGGAGTTGTAGTGATGTGGAGTCAGTCTCTTCTCCCAGTGAACAAATGACAGGGCAAGAGGAAACGGTGTCAAGCTGCACCAGCTGGAGGCCTCGGCAGTGCTGGGGAACTCCAAGCCCTTCACCGTCTCCGTTGCCCTTCTCTGTACCCACTCCAGCACCTCAGTGTCTCTCTTGTAGTGAGTTCTTGCTGTTTGTCAGGGTGGGTTTTGTGATTAATTATCCCAAATTCTAGACGTGGAACAGATGAAATCTGCAGCCTTTTCTATTTTTGAGGCTTGCACACAGTCATTGGGCATCTCCTTAATTATTCTCATTGATTATTGTGATTAATTGTGGACTACATAGCTCTTGAACAATGCTTTCCATCAAGACAGATACTGAGAGAAGCAATTTTCCCCAGCTGGGAAATGGAGGATCGGAGTACATCTGTTCCTGGAGCGGGTGAGCACTGGTGGGCTGGAGCTGGGCTGGGATAGCCACAGCTTCTTGGAACTGCCTGACACGGGAAGGAAGACACTAGATGCAGACAGGCTAGGACAAGACAACAGGAGGACAACCACTCGGTCACAGCCTTCTTGCTCACAGGATTGACAGCAGAGACACTGCCCAGATGTTCAGGGCCGTGGAGGCAAGTGGGGTCCCTGTGGGATGGGCTGTCTCTAACATTTGCTCTGTGCTCTTCCTTGGCTGCAGTCCCGACTGCGCTGTCTTTGCCTTTGTGTGAGAAAGGGCCAAAAGCAAGTTCACCCACTTGGCCAGCCCCATGGCAATGCAGTCACAGGCTCTCGCACTGACCTTGTGCTGATGCAGCCACTCAGATACGAAACCGGTGCTGGTGCAGAGGAGGCTGTACCAGGGAAGTGGCAGCTGTAGCCCTTCCCCTCTGCCTGTTCCCCCAGCGAGTACCACATGTCGGTCCTTTGGCTGTGCCCTCCCTGTCAGGGTGAAGCGTGGCCAGCGCCGGGGTGTATGGTGGATGCCATGTCCAGCCAGAGCCTCAAACGCAGTTCCTCAGCACCTCCAGCAGCGCTGCCTAGCTGCTGCCGCGGAAGGGTCTGCCTAATGCAAAACTCTTCCAAACAGAGGTTTGAAAATAAAGAGAAAAAAGGATTGGGAGCTTTGGATGTAATTGATACCCTGTGGTTATTTAAAAACATCTTTAGAAATGTGTCATTCGGAACTTCCCAGGGCATACCTGGGAATGGAGTGGTGTTTTCAACAGCAGCCTTTTCATCCGCTGTTCTGTGACTGCTCTTTTTTCCTTTTTTTTAACATGAGGATCTTGTTTTGCTAGGGGAAAAACTAAAATGAACACTGCCAGGGAATTTTGTTTTCATACCTTGATCCTCCTGTGCTGACATGCCTATATTGTGTTACAGCCATAGAAGTACCAGGAGCATTGCTGGGATTTTGATGCCCTGTGTTTCTAGGTGAACTGTGGATAAATTCCCTAAAGCCAGTTCATCTGTGTGGCCGTGAGGCTGGAATCGTGTCTTGAGGGTTTCATGCAAGTGTCCATCCCACAGGTGGATTTTAATTGTTTAAACTGTCACATTGGTTAGTGTCATTAACCTGAGTTTTCTCTCCATGTCACATCTGTAACAAAAAGAAGAGTTTCCTTCCCAGCTGTGCTGATCCAGTTTTCTGCTGTTCCTTCGTATTTCCAATGGGATGAGACAATTCCTTGGCAGAGTTGGGGGTCAAGTTTAAGGCACATTGCTGACATCAACTGCTTTCTTTTTAATGAGCTTTGTCAGAATTTGTTATTTAGCCATTAAGTGGTGCCAGCGCAGAGTTCATGCATGAGCTGAGTCGGAAATCTGCTAGGTGTGAATTAGTGATGAGGGAAAAGCAGGTCAGAGAACAGCTTGTTTCAGAGCACGTTGAGCATTAAGCTTGGGCCATAACTGGCATTTCCAAGGCCTTGGGCCAGAGTGTGTGCCAAAGAAAGAACACAGAAATTGTGGCAAGGTATGACTTCCCTCTGCTGCGCTCTGAAGTTGTCCCTCTTCGTACCAGTGGGATGTGCATCAGCACCAAGTGAAGGTGTTTATGTGCAGCACAGATTTGGGTGGGATGAGGAGCTGGAGGGTGTCAGGGGGTGAGAGATGGTGATGGGACATGATGGCCCGCCATGAGATGGCTCTGTTGTGGGCTTGTGTGTCATTGCTGAGGCCTGTGCTCCGATAGGATGCTGTGGGCTAGAGCGAACACCTTTGCAGATACTCTGATGTGATGATGGGACGGTCATGGGCTGAGATGCTACTGCAGAGTAAGTTCCTGTCAACCCTGCTATCCCTCCAAGCCCTGAGTGTCAGGACGGATTGCCCTGGAGAGGCAGGAAAGGAGACAGTTGGTCCCTCCTCTTGTGATCTGGCATAACAGAACCTGGGAATGGAGTATGATGGAAAAAGCATGTCACGAAGTACAAAGCCTACAGCAAGGATGGGAACACGTAGGTGATAGGTCCAGGCATGTGGCTTCTGGCCCAGGAACCTGTCAGGCAGGAGCTGGCAGCATGGCAGAGCTGCGGGAGCAGCGCTCTCCCAGCAGAGGTTAGCTTGAAAGGGCACCTTTTTCTGGCCCAAACAAATACTTCTGTGTTTCCCTGCCTCTGTTTCCCCTGAAGGAAACCAGCCTTCAGCTTCTTCTCTGCACCATCCCTGTGTCTGTAGGAGTAGGTCATGCTCCAGGATATGGCCGAAACCTCCCAGTGCAGGTTCTGGTGGGTGGCAGGAGACAAAAAGGGGAAAAAATCAAGGATGAATCAGTAAAAAGGAGTATGCAGGAAAGCACACAGGCAGTAAGAAGGTGTCTTACTGCTGGCAGGTTGCATGTCTGAATCCAGCTATATCTTTGTATTGATTTTTGTAAAAGCTCTTTCAATTAATTTTGCAATGAGCTCATCCTTTCTGGCACATCTCTGTTCCCTTGTTCATTTACTACAGGCATGGCTTAGTTTCACCTCTCTTGAGTCATCTGCATGTGAGTCTCTTGCCCCTGGAGAAAGACAGTTATTTTCAAGGTGTCTTGGCTCCTTGTAGATGCTGTAAGAAGATGGGATGAATGGAGCTGGAGATGTTTCCGATGGAGCTGCCTGAATTTAGCCAAAACTAGGGCTGTATCCTGCCTCTGTGCAGCAGGACTTTCTTGGAAGCTATTCTTGCTGTGTGGTTTTGGTGATTCGGGATAGGTTCCCATGACTGGAAACAGGATTTTGGAAAAGGCTTCATGGGGGTGTCAGCGTGAACAGGTTCAATGATGGTGGGAGCTGGTGCTAGTCCAGCCAAAAGTCCTAAGGGCATCTTGGGGTTTCACTTGTAAGACCACAGGCTGACTGCACATTGCAAGGACAACCTAAAAATTAAAGTGTTTCTTCTTCTCATGGCATTTCTCAGTATCTACTGAGGCTTCTTAGAAATTTTGCATGACAAGAATTCCATGTCTTGGGGGAGCTTGGTTTGTATCATTTTTCTTACCCTATGGCTGCACCACAAACTGAGAAATCTTGGAAGGGACATCTGGAGTCCCTGCAGATCTGAAACCGTTAAAGCCCTGTCTCCAAATTCCCTAAGCAGAGGTTGTGTGGTGGTGAGGTGACACAGGCAGCACATAACCCACGCTCTCCCATCATGCTAGCAGCACAGATTTAAACAGACTGAGCTTAGGAGTGGGTCCCATGTGTCGAACACCCAGGTTTTGGTCCCATCCTTCCATGGGGCCCATGTGCTGGTGTTTGGGGACAGGTCTTGGGGATGCTGTGCTGGATGCCTTTACATGCCCATTCCCACAGGGAAGCGCAGGATTCTGTCACTGCTGTGGAACGCCTGTTTGCTGATACCTCAAGCTAGCAGTGAAGCTGTTGCAAACAGAGCTGGGAACCTTAAGGACCTGTCCAGGCAAAACACCTTCTGCATTTGCTTTAATCATTTTGTTTCTCTCAATTCTACACCCCCATAATAATGTGTCCAGGCCTGTTTTAAAGTACTGGATCACTCAGAGGCTTCAGTTGAGGTCTCATATCCATATTTCTCAAACCTGATCCCATCTCTCTCCCGTTCTCTGGAAAAAAAGTAATGTTGTTCCTTTCTTTCTGTGTCATGTGTGCAAACATGCACTTGGCTGCTTGGTGTGGGGATGCACTCCCTGCAGAGCCCCAAACCAAAGCTTTTAAATGTCATAGTTGTTTAGGATCCTTTGGCATGCAAGCCTTGGAGAGGAAGGCCTGATGTGGGCAGGGGTAGCATATGGCATCCAGTTGAGGACGGAGCTGGGAAAGCCTCTGGGTCATCTACATCAGGAGCAGGAGCACTTGACTGGTTGGGGGTGTGGATCATGTCAAACTCCTTAACCAACTTGTCAGTTCTGCCTCCATGGCTGGCCCTGCCACCACAATTCTTCTTTCTTGTGGCTCCCTGCGTGTGAGGCTTCTGCTCGGTGCGTTTCTGTTCCTGTACCGTTGCATGCATAACACTCATGTTTTCATGGCCCCGCAGGAATGTGCAGGCTCAGTGGAATTGCTGGGGGCTCCTGCTGAGGCTCGCTGGATGTTTGCCCTCCAGATGGTTTGTGAATGGAGGCGAAGAGCTGGTGAAAGGAATGTTTTCCACAGCAAAGCTGCCTGCCTTGCTCACAGCCTGGGAGCCGAAGCATAGCTTCTGGTTGCTCTCTGCAGCTGCAGCGTGGTAACCACAAACCAGGGTGCTGCTGACCCTCAAGGTGCTGATTTTCTGGAGATGAGCTCCTTTCTATTTTCCAAATACTGTTGAAACTGTTCTCTGGATAGTTTTATTATGAATGTATGTATACATAGGTGCTGGAATGTATACATAGATGTTTGTCTCCTGGAAGTTTGTGCTCCATGGTCCAATGGATATTTTTCCAAATGATGCAGGCCAGCTATTTGTTCACAACATGGATAACTAAATTGCTTCATATGAGAGAAACTTGCAATCCTTTCCTTTCTATTGGCTGTTTCAAACCCTGCAAATACTCGTTTCCCTAGCATATTCTGGGCTTTTTAGGTGTGATTTAATTTGCTCTCATAAAATGACATTCTTCATTTGAATCAACCCCAGGAGTAACTGTTTGTGCACACAGAGGGGGAGAAACGTCTTGGATTCTGGAGGAGTTGAAAGTTTAACTTAGCGGATGGAGGGCAGTTTGTGATAAGGGTGAGAAAAATGCTATGAGCTCCTTTACAACCAAGGCTTGCACTATTTTCATAAAAGCCTCCAAGGCTTAAGACATAGATCACCTGTAACTCTGGCAGCAAACTGGTAAAAGGAAGTAAAACCTGAACTTTTCATACAAAGTTTCCCTTTAAGATAGATGATGAACGGCTCAGTTTTTACAGAACCATAGAATCATAGCTTAGCGTTGGAAAGGACCTGAAGCCCAACCAGCTCCAACCCCTGCCAAGGGCAGGGACACCTTCCATAGAGCAGGGTGCTCCAAGCCCCTGTGTCCAACCTGGCCTTGAGCACTGCCAGGGATGGGGCAGCCACAGCTTCTCTGGGCACCCTGTGCCAGTGCCTCAGCACCCTCACAGGGAAGAGCTTTTGCTTTATCTCTAACCTGAGCTTCCCCTGTTTCAGTTTGAACCCATCACCCTTTGTTCTATTGCTACAGTCCCTGATGAAGAGATTTTGCCTTGCACAGAAGCCTGCAAACCTTCCTGGGGGTCATTACCACACATCCATAGCAAGCCATGTGGGGTGTGCACCTGCGGGGGAGCAGGGAACACAGCTTGGGAAGGTTTTGTGCACCCATGAGGTGGGAAAGGAGGATCTCCAATACATTTCCTTTCTTCACAGAGCACCCCCAAGCATTCTGGGGTGCCTGAAGTGATGTTCCCTGCTCCCTGGCTGTGTCTGCCTGCTGGGCAGTGCCTGCCCTGTCTCTGTGAGTACTGTCGCTGGCAGGTTCACTGCAGTGAACCCCTGTGCTGTGCATTGTTTCCTAGCTTTGTTATAAGGGGTGAGACTTTGTCAGCTCAGAACACATCCAGATGGCAAACCTTTTCATTAGCTTGCAGTTCTCCTTGTTCCAGGGAAGTGTTATTTGAACGCAGCTTTGCACAAAGAATGGAAAGAGGAAAGAAACAAGGGGGAGACAGGAAAAGGGCTTCCCTGAGCTCTGCACAGCTCTGGCACAGAAACACCTTTGTGTCACAGGTAACTCCAGCTGGATTCATCCTGCTGCCTTGCCCACCAAGAGGAGTCCCTGAGAAACAAATGCTTTTTTCATCAAGAACACACACAAAGCTAAAAATATTTAGAGAGACCTCTTTTTCTCAGGAGACCCAAACCAAGAGCATGGCTGGTCTGCGTGCTGGTGTCCTTGTGTACAGGGGCAGCCTGCCTTCCCTGGGGCACCAGTTCCAGCCGCCAAGTGAGCCCAAGCTCAGGAAAGGTCCCAGTGTTTTGCAAGAAACCTGGGAAAATGACCATCAAATCGCTGAGTAAGGGGTTTGTGAGCAGGCCTTTGAAACACTGATACAAAGCTTCATGAGCTGCTTGCATGGAGGACATTCCCAAATCCAGTACTGAAAGCTGAGTGTACACGTGGTGCTGGAGCTCACCTGTAGGTTTAGGGTATGGGTAAAGGCACTACGCCCGTTAGAAGCCTTCCTGCAGAGTACATTAGCTGGTAGGAGAGCATGCTGTCCTTTGGAGGGGACTCATGAAGCCTCTCAAAGGGCAACTGGTGCTTGGATCCTTTGGATTTGAGGTTTTTGATAGCCCTGCCTTGCCTTGGTGTGATGCGTGGTATGCAACATACCTAAGACAGATGCCACCAGCAGCTCTGGTGCTCAGCATGCAGAGGCTGAGCCTGGCCTGGGAAGCACCCTTGCCTCCTCCAGCACATCTCTGGAAAACAGGCTGGGAAGCACGGCAGGACCACCAGCGCCGACATCCGCTTCCCGCAGTGCCCCCTTCAGCCGGCCGCTCTGGAGACAGAGGAAGTGGGTTTGGGCTGGAGCCAGCCCTGGGCAATGTGCAAAACATCTTCTAAGGGCCCTGCTTAGGCTCAGCCCTGCTGTCGACATCCAGGAGGACTCGCCCAAGGTCTGCTCTCCCGGGGCTTCCACGGGCCAGGTGCGGCCCATTCGTGGCCGTGATCGGATCGCACCCCGGATGTCATGGCCGGGGGGAACGCTGCACGGAGGCTGTTCCCAGGCCGGGGCTGGGTCTCAGCCCCTCCCTCCCGCCGGGTTGTGGTGCTTCCGCCACCGTGTCCCGCAGCCATGCAGTGGCAGCGGGAAGTGCAGCAGGCCGTGGGAACCGGCCTAAGGCTGGGAGCAGGAGCAGCACCCCAGCACGCTGCAGCCACTCCAATGGGCGAGGGAGCATGGGATGCACAGGGCTAGCGTTGTGCATGGATTCATCCTGTGCACAAGTTCCCATGGTCACACCCCGTGTGTCCCTCTCTAAAGTGGGGTCCCCAGCACTCCTCCTCACCTGTTTCCTTCTCAGTGTCACTAGCAGTACCCCCTTGTCTGGCTGCTGCATGAAGCACAGGGGCAAGTTATGGACCAGCTGAAATCTCTCGGTGCCTTTTCATATTTTCCTCCTTTTTATTAAGTGAGGAGCCTCTTCTGAACATTAAAACCTCTGAGTACTTGGCAAATATCAAAGCACCACTTTTGGCTCTGCCAGCATTTGGGGTTTTTTTTCTAAGCATTTTTAAAACTCTTTGCAAAGTTCTGCTTTCAGTTGATCGAAAACCGATGTGTTCTGGAGTTCTTCATACCCCAAATCTCTTCCAGGACTTGCTGGGGTCATATCCTGCTGGGCAGAGAAGAGCCCCATCCTTGACCCCAGGCATAGGCTTGTTGGGCCCACTTCACCCCATGGCCCTGTGGGGGTGTTTGTAGTGGATATTCAGCTCAGCCAACGTTTCCTGGCTGTCTTCTCAGTGCGTTTCCAGCTCACACTTCTGCAGTGAAGCTGGATGTGTGCAAGGAAGGTGGTTCATTCAGGACCGGAGTGTCGGATTGCTTAGAAGCCAAAGGGAACAGCAGCAGGCGGGTGAAGCAAAGGCAAAACACAGACCAGGAGTTTTTCTGTAGGAGTGTCTACTGGTGTCAGTGGAAAACCAGTGACCCTGTGGCCAGAAGCCGTGGGCAGGTGCAGCCACGGGACGGTGGTGTGCCTCTGCACCATCCAGCACAACCAGATCTGGGCCCTGGCCAGCTCCAGTGCGAGCTGGGTGTCCTGCATGTGGGATTGTGCCCTCAGGCGTGGGGCGGATTCCCAGCTTTGTTATCCTGCAGCGCTCACACTCTGCTTGGTATTGCCCTAGCTTGTGTTGGTCACTGAGGATGTCCAAATTGGGCTGTGCTGGAGTGAGAGTGATGCTGAGGGGGCTGACCCACTGCTGGAGGGGAGTGGTGCTGGGTGCGGGGGGTCCCCAGGATCAAACCCACATCGTCAGCCTAAAGCCACCCTGCTCCCTTTGTGCCCCAGCTTCAGGCAGCTCCCATCACTGTCGCTTGTCACCCCATCCATTACATGGTCTTTTGTGTCTCCCTTGGTCCTCTGTCCCCTACATTCCCACCAGCATTTTCCTCCATTTCATGGGCTTCACACCACATAGCATGATCTTCCCATGGTCTCATAGGCAGAGACCAGGAGGGCTCCTGCTCCCAGGAAGGTGACTCCAGGAGCAGTGGTCTGAGTGCTGCTGGCAGTGGAGAGACTGATGCATTTAAATCCCATCTGCTAACGCCTGACATTTTGGGTCTTGAATACGCTGTTAAATGTTGTAACAGCCAGCTCTTGCTGGGGAGGAACACGGAGCCACGTCACCCGCAGCATCCCGGAACTGCTGTTTCTCTCCCGTGCCTCCCCGCAGTGGTTTCACGCTGGCTGAGCTGCAGCAGAGGTTTCCTTCCAGCGCGACGGTTGGGGTCACTCTTTCACAACGAGAGCTTTCCTCCTGAGCGCGAGTTCCGCTTTCCAAGATGAGGACTCAGAGCGTTGCATCCTGTTAATGCTGTGCTGGTTGGGATTTCACACTCTCGGGACTATGTCCTCTGGACGAACACGGGGTCATCAAGACCTTGGTTTTAAATAGCACAGCCACATAAGAATAAGCTTTTTATGTGGCCTCAAAAGCACAGTAACTTAAATGTTCAAGCTCCCAGGGCTTCTCTGGGTCTGGGTCCAGCAACGGAGCTGGGATCTGCTCATCATCTGGCTGCTCCCATCTGTCATTGGTGGGGAGGGAGTGATGTGGATTAAGCCCACAGCATCACACCTGGGTCTGCAGACGGACTCATGCCATGGGGTTTAGCATGGTCACTGCAGCCTCCTCCTTGGCACCCCAAAACCACTGCAGTCCCAAGACAAGGGGAGTGTGGGGTGATGCCAGGACCTTGCAGGGCAAACTGTGGTGAGGGCTCATCCCATGTTTGATTTCCCCTCCTGCCAGACTTACAATCTCTCCAGAAAGGGCCTGTGGAAAATAGAATCAGAAAGCAGCAAAAACCAAGGTCCTGGGTCTGCCCTGGCTTGTGTTCACTGACTGCAGAGACGGGCATCTCCCCCCAGCTTGCCCTCTATCCCTTACCTCACCTCTGTCCATCTCAGCCCCTTATCCTACCCTGGCAGTCCCCAGATCACCTTCTTGGAGTGAGCGTGGTGCAGCGCCCCAGACTCATTGTCAGCCTGTTGTTATGTGCTCTGCAGCACCCAGCCCAGCTGGGCAGAGGAGCTGCTGCTGCTGTGGTGCATGGCTTTGGCTCGTGGTAGGCACAGCAAGGTCCCCAGGCTGCAGCCTGCAGGCTCTTCCCCAGTGCTGAGAGGCTGGGGGTGACCAGGCTGAAGCATCCTCGGGGTCTGGCCATGGGTGTGAATGTGACCTCTCCCGGAATGTGCAACCATGTGGGAACAACCTGTCCTGGGAGAGGGCATGGGGGGACAGTGGCAGGAGTGAGAGTGAAGCATCCCTGGTGACGGGAACTGTCCGTACTGAGGAATATGGTTTCAGAGGTGAATTTAGTGGCAGCGGAAGAGAGTGGCTGAGTCTGGCTGCTGTGTGATGAGCCAGGTGTGCCAGGAGCATGGGTGGCTCCAGCTGTTCAGTGGCAAAACCCTGAACACCCAACAGGGGCAAGAAGGTCGGGTGGGAAGGGGCAGCACTGACGCACGCAGCCCCAGCCAGCCAGCCCCCATTGGTGATGCTCCTTGGTGGCTCTGTTATCACTTGGGAAAAAGGAACTCAGAGCGGATGTGTTGAGGCTGATTTGGGAAGCAGATTGCCCAAACACAGAATGCTTTGCAGTTTCAGGCTTGATGGTGTTGAGCCAGGGCCTGGCAGTGTTCCTTGGAGGACGTGCCCCAGCCTGGTACTGTGAGGGAGCCATGAGGAGAAAATGTGCTGCATTAACAGTGGGGTGGGGGTCCCGTCTGCTGAGCATGTTTCCCCCTCTTGATTGGATCCTTACACAGGAGCAGTACTGAATGATGCTCCCTTGGTCCCTTAGGAGATAGTGCTGTCAGGGAGCCTTTCAGGCTGCTCTTTATATATTGCCCTGTACTCCCTGTCATGACGATACTGGAAATTCCATCTCCCAGCTTTTCCTTTGACATTTACACCGCTGGCCCAGGTCTGGTGATGGCTCACCTGCTGCTGCAGTGCTTATCCAATCTCTTTTCCTCACCATACCATCCCTACATCTCCCTTCTTGCAGAGATGTTCATAAGGGCACCTGGACATCTCTTCAAGAGGAGGCTGAGTTTGGATGTCAAGCCATGCTGCCCTCTGCTTGCACCCAGCATGTTGGATTGGCTATGGAAAACCAGCCTCTTCCAGCTGGGCATTGCTCCTTCTGTGCATCCTTCTGTGTTGCTGCCCAGGGCTTTCACAGGTGACTTTGATGGCCTCTCTGTGCCAGGCGGGATCGTTTTGTGCTCCTTGCCTGTGTGGGCAAGCACTTTCTGTGTTGTTCATTAACCCGGTCAGTCACAGAGCTGGACTAAAGATTGTTTAAAGTGGTGAACCCCAGCCCGAATTCACTCCTTTCTGCTCCAAGGTACTGCAGCTCCACAGAGGGGGAAGTCTGCACTGTCAGCTGCCCTGGGAAGAGCTGAAATGAAGAGGGCAGGGAAGGATCTGCAAGAGGTGAAGGAGCCCTGAGGCAAGCTCCTCTGTGCTCAGGGTTTTCCCAAAGCCTGGCCTTGGTTTGGGTTTGAATGCGGACAGCCTCTGGGGCAATGGCGCACTTTGCTGCTGCATGTGCCAGCAACACCGTGTTCCTTCCACCTCGCTGAACGGCCGCGGCCTGAGATGGAGCCTGTTTAATTCAGCAAGTCATAAATTCATAATGCTTATTTACCCAGCAGTGCCATGAATATTTGATAGCAGCCACCGGCCCTCTGCAGCACGGCTTGAGGGGAAGAGGTGGCTGGTATGGGGCTGGCAGTGGGGCTGGCACCGAGCGGGGCTGCCCCAGCTGGTGTGGTTGTGGGCAGATGTGTGCTTCTCCTCCAGCCCTGCAAACCTGCCCGTGTGGGGGGAAGCCTCTGCACGGGGATGTGTGGGGCCTGACGGCAGCTGGAGGCTGTCAGGGCAAGGGAGGGATGAAGCAGGGAGCCGGGCAGCGAGGGGGGAACGTGGCGATTGGTGATGGAGGGAAAGTCTGAGACCTTGGGGCGGGACACAACGACTCGGTTGTCCCCGGGATGACCATGGGGGGCTGACCCGTATGTGCTGCTCGATGCTGGCTCCACTTGGCAGTGGTTCCCTGATGAGTGCCGTGAACTCAGGAAGCCCCTTGGCCCCCGACCCCAGCTTACTAATTGGCTGCGGGAGGAACGTTGCTGCTTGTGGAGGGCTGAGGAGGAAGGAAACCTTCCCCCTGAAAGCTATGAGACCGTCCGGAGAAGGCATGGTGGGGGAGTTGAGCTGTGCAAAGACAATATTTTGCCATTCCCTCCAAAAGAGCTTCTTCCTGCTTATGGATCTCGAGCATTTTGCCCATCATAAGCAAAAGCTGTTGCAGTCGGTGGCCCCCCTGCAGCTGTTGCTGGGCCCCTGCTCTGTGCTGACAGTGCCCAGCATTGACTTCCAGGCTCTTTTAGAGGGTGCTGCTCTCTCCTGCCTTCCGTTTGCATCAGGTCTGTGCTCCTTTGGGTGCACAAGGATGAAGGAAGGAGCCAGGCATGGGCTGTACCCCTGGAAACTCTGGGTTCCCCCATAAGCCATCCCAGCTTCCCACCAAAGGGAAGTGTGGAGTCAGGGCTCAGCAGCCAGTGGAGCCCGATGGGATATGATGGCTTCATCCAGGCGTGTGGCTGCAGGTTGCCACCACAGAGGGGTCGAGGCGGGAGCAGCTCGGAGATGCCCGATGGGTCAGTGCCTTCCCAGCGTGGCTCAGCGAGCAACAGGAGCCGTGGCATGCTGCGATAAGGTGGCTCTGAGCCACAGGAGCTGTGGTGGCACCCGCTTGTTGAGTGCTTTGCCGCCCTCCCTGCAGTGCTGAGACAAGCCAGGCCAGCCCTGGTGACAGATCTCCCCTTTTACGGTAGCTTTTATCTGTCCCTGAGGAATGCAGCCCCAGCACGACTCTGTCGTGGTGGCACTGTCAGCACCGTGCTGCCTCCCTCCTGCTACCCCAGACCTCCCCATCAGCTGCCCACATCCCTGCTCCACCAGCTCCCGACCTGCCACTGCCACAGCTGGGATGTGTAGCAGGAGTTAAAGCCCCTTCCCAGCACACTGCAGGTCCTGCCCTGTGCTGGCTTTGCTGGGAGCAAAGAGGGCACGTGCCTGTTGGTGGCTTGCAGCTCCATGACTGGGGACAGCAGGGTGCCAGCACCCCTTGCGTGTTGCATCGCGTACCCCACAGCCTTTACTCTGCCCCAGAGCCTCCCCAAGCTCGGACCTGAACCAAGAACGTGACTCCACACACTCCCAAGGCCATTGCAACACCAGCGCCAGTGGGGCTGCTATTGGGGCTGTGCCTTAGGGGATTTGGGAGCCTGGCAGACATGGGCAGCTCTGTTTTAATTTACCGTGATAAATAAGAGCCTCATGCTGGATCCCATATTTCACTGCCTCTGTGGTTGACTTCCTCCTCTTACAGCCTAGAAAGGACCAGATTGCTGTGGTGTTGCCAGGAGAGAGGGAGCTCCCGTGATGGGCATGCACGTCCTCTGTAGTGAATACTGTCACCTTCCCCCTGCAGTGAGCCCAAAACATGGGGTGACAGTGTAGGAGCACAGTGACCATGCTGCTTGGAGGGGATGAGCTGGGAGGAACTGGTATGACGGGGTCTGTCTCAGTGTTTGCTGGTGTTGAACAGCTGACAGATGGGTGTACAGGAACAAGGCCTCACTGCTGTCACATCACTGGGAGTAAAGTGAGAAGGGAGCAGACACCTCAAGGAGAGGTGTCCTCCTTGGTCACTGCCTCAGCCAGCTGTTTGCAGGCTGTCCCAGAGCTTGGCTCTATCACTGCTCGTGTGGCCTGATGCTCCCAGTTGATCCCAGTCACATCTCTGCCAGACCACCCGTTGCTGCTGTGGTTATAGGGTGCCTGTTTGGTGCTCCACCACCAGTGTCTCCAAGCCCTCCTGTGGGTGCCTATCCCCTGAAATACTCATCAGGGTGCTCTGTGGGAGACACTGAGCTGCTCTAAACCTCTCTGAATATTTCATCCCCCACCCCATGAATAGTGCTTCTGTTCTGCTGGAGCTGGCGATGTCCCTGGGCTCAGATGTCTCGAGATAAGCTGCAAAAAAAGGCAGGTTGGTGTCCCACAAGCCTGCTTGCTCAGTGGCACCATGACACCAGCCTGTCCCACCACGCAGCCCCTTTTCCTCCTTTTCTCCTTGCTGTCTCCGTAACACCTCCCAAACACAGTATATCTTGCCTGTGCCATTCCCACAATCGACTGTTGGCATTCAGGGATCAGATGGACCCAATGGGGACACTGGGAACAGGTGAGAGCAGCTCTGCAGACGTCATGGCTCCCTAGGGTTCTTAGTGGAGAGGCAGGGTGCAGGGATGAGCATGCAGAAGTCCCAGGGATCAGTGAGGTTGCAGGGATTGGCAAAATTGCCAGGATTAGGGATTAGCAGATGATGCATGTGCTAATGGCACAGCACTTAGAGCAGGGGTGCAGGGATGCGCAGGAGGAACAGGGATACTGGGGCGCAGGCATCAGCTGCAATGCAGGGATTAGCAGACAGTGCCTGGTTTTACACAACAGCTCTGCCTTTCAGCATTCAACTGCTGCTGCGGAGTGCTTTGAGGCACCCGAGTTACTCATTATTCTGATTAATTCATCAGCAATTTTGACCAAATAAGTCAAGAAAGTGGAAGAATGTCTGAAGAGCTTCTTGCCCCTTCCTGTCCTGCCTGGAGAAGGCTGGGGAGTACTGCTGTGGTGCCAAGGCTGGTTGCTGGCCCCTCTGCTGACTTTGCTGGTCTTGGGCATGGGGGATGGAGGGAATTTGGCATTTCTCACCCCAGGGATGCAGAGAAATCCCCATTCCACTGCTTCACCCCACTCCTTGGGGGGTTCTTTCTCCACCTCCCTGCTCCAGGAGTTAAAACCTTCCCTCCAGCCTGGCGTTGCTCATGGAAAGTTTATATATAGCCTTTTGTTTTTGCCAGCATCCCCCTTGAGTTTAAATAGTTCTTCCTTGTCCCTGCTGTTGACCCCGGATGTATTTATAGTGAGCAATCAGATCTGTGCTCAGCAGCAAGTAAAACCAAGCTGGGGCTGTCCCCCCCGTGGGAGGCTGTTCCATCCGCATGGCCTCACGCTCAGCCTTGCCCCTAAGGATGAGGCCTCGAGGAGTGGAGGGGGGATGCTCGGAGGGCTCGTAGCTGGGGCTGTGCCAGGCTGCAGATGGCTTCCTTTGGGGTGGCTGCACTAATGCTGGCCATGGAGCAGCTTTTTGGAGACCATCGTTAGTGTTCAGAGCGAGCTTGGGGGGGGGCAGTGCCGTTCCTCCCGTGACTGCTGTTTCATGTGTTTCATGTCGTGGAGGTGAAGCGTGTCTCTGGTGCCACAGGCCACGAAAAGCTAGGGCTGGAGCGATGCTGCAGCGCGATTCAGCTCCCTGGGTTAAGAGGGAGCCATCACCTCTCCTGCATGCAGCTCCTGTGTGGGTGCCAGCTCTGCTCCCACCCCGGAGGTCCGGGCTGCAGGCGGCCTCCCTCCAATCTCAGCTCTTGCCTATTTAAGGCAAATCTCCTCTCTGGACTTTTAAACAAAACCCGGGCTCCTCTCGTTCTGCTCCTTTTAAATAACTTGCCTGGCGTAAACAGAATGAGGCACAGGGCTATAAATCAGGCATTCCCAGGACGTGCCTGGCAGGGTGCACACACAGGGGGCTCGCCAGACCCCTGAGCCTCACAGGGAGCCTGTCTCAGTGCCTGGAGGGGATTGGGGTGCATAGGGGGCGATAAGAGGGCAAAGAGGGGCTCTTGTAGGGTGGGTGTTCCCAAGGAGTCTAATGAGATTATGGGGCAGGAGGCGCTGCCTGGGCTGTTTGGGGTAAGATCATTCAGGTTGCAAAACAGTTTCCATCGCAGCCCCTTGCTTGTCATTCCTCACTGAGGCTGCAGCTCTCCAGGCTGTATTCCCTGCCTGAAAAGGAAATCTTCCTGGGAAGTTTGCTCTGGTGATGGTCAGTGATGCAATGGGTACTTCGCAGGAATTTGGGATCTGAGGGAAATGCCTGGACTGCAGGTATGAGCCCAGTGTGTCAGTCACAGGGACATGGGCACTTTACACCACAGCATGTCCCCTCCCATCCCATGAGCCAAAGCCATGGAATACAGCCCAGCGCCTGAAAATTTGCTTTTGAGGCTGTTGGTCTTTGGGGTTTATGCGCTGTGGTTGAAGCAGAACAGAAGTAATTATAGCTCTTCCCAGGGACCAGTTCTTCCCATGATAAAACTCTTTGTTTTCTGTGGTTTTAAGTCTTTGTCAAACTTCAGTCATGAGCTATAGTCTTTCATGCTGTGTGTCCAACATACCGACATACACAAATTCATCTAAATAGTCCAGTTTTAACAAGTCTGGCATTTCTGGGACTGAGAATTAGAAAGATATACTGCTTAAGTTTGGTGCCAACTCTTGAAACTCCAAGGGGTGAGACTTGGGGTGCCCTGGGGATGGGGACAGGTCACTAACTGTGCCTGTTGGTGACCATACCCTTGGGCTCTGACCAAGCCAAGGAGCCCTCAAAAACTCTGCAGGTCATGCAGTTTCCTTGGCTTTGCCTGGCTGAGCTGCTGTGAGCATCCCCTGTGCGGGGGTGCCACTGGGAAGGGTGCTGTGGTGCATTGGCTTTCATACGCTCACGCTGCTCTCTGCTTCCCTTCTCTGCCCAAAGCAGGATGGACGGAGCAGCCTCTTGCAAGGCAATGCTTCATTTAGCTCTCATCCTCCCTTGACTTGCTAATCCCTCTCATTATCCACATGACCAAGGAGCAGCCCTCAAAATGCCATCAGCGGCTTTTACAGAGCAGGTTGCACCCTTGGCCAGCAAGTGTTGTTGCCAGGAGGAGGGCTTGGGTTCTCCTTGACTCGGGGAGATGGGAGGCTGGACCCAGCAGGAGCTCTCCATGCCATGCTTGGTAGGCTGCGACCTCCCCCATGCTGGGCAGCAGCACTCAGCGTGTGACAATGGAGGTGCCCGGGGCTGCCCTCCTTTGGCTTTACATGCACCTGGAGAGCAGCAGGGAGGCAGAAGAAGGCTGCATGGAGACTTAGTGCCTAGCCTTGAAGCCACGCAGGGACACGTAACCCCAGGGTGGAGGTGCAAAGTGGGCTGCCCAAGGGGAGTCCATGGGAGCAGGGAGTGTCCTCTGGAAGAATAAGATCCATGAGCAGATGAAGGGCTTTTCCAGGCTAGTGGCTGCCAGAGATTGTGCCACATCCAGGCTGGAGTGATGCTGATCCTGCACTCGCTGGCTTGCTCCGCCAGGCTTTGGGAAGCGCAGTGCAGCACAGCCCGTCACAGGCAGCAGGGGAGCTGAGCCACGCTGCGTGCTCTGGTACTGCTCACTTGGGGTTTTTGACCATCTGTTTTCCAAGTCAGAAGGTCATGTGTATGTTGGTCATGTTGCCAAGGATTCTTCCACAACAAGTCCTTTTGTTTTATTTGACAAGGTCTCCAGTGTGTAGAAGAGCTGGACATGAACAACCAGCATGAAAATGGGACACCTTTTCTCTTGGGAGAGTTTGGGTAACACTTCCCATGATGACCAGGAAACATATCATGTGGCAGAGTTCGAAGCTATGCACCTCCACCCTCAAGGTGGTCCTTTTTGATTGTCTAGATGCTTAATGGCAACATTTGGGAGCATTTCTGCCCTCCATGTTATTCATAATGACTGTTAATTTGGTGTGAAGATAATTTAGCAGAGAATGAAGAGATCCTGATATGAAGAGGCCATGTTGATGGTCAGAGGTGGGTTTGCTGAGTGGGATGGCTCCTCCACTTCATAGCACTTGGCTGAGGGATCCTAGCTTGAGCAACCTTGGTTTCCTGATACCCAGAGTTGCGCAGGCCAGGCCGTCAGGTAGGACAACACACGAGGGCTCAGGACACCAATGACACTGATTGGTGTCATTTTCCTCTCTCAATGCCCTGAGTCAAGCCACGTTCTGACTCTGCTGCTCCAGCCACCCATGTGGACACTGAAGCCAATGGTCTCACTGTGTACCCTGTCAAAACCAGCCACAGAGAGCAGGAGGGGCAGGATCTGGCCTGGTGTGGGCTTGCCGCAAGTGCCATGCCTTTTCCCTGCCCTGGGACAGACCTGGAGACCATCTGTGCCACCTTGTTGGTGCCAAGTGCCGGGTGCTGAGCAGAGCTGTGAGAGTGGGAGTGGGGGAGCCTTTCCCTGTGGAGCCAAGAGCTCATCCTTCTTCCTGCGGGTCAGCTCCCCTGATGCTCAAGTGAGGAGTAAATGTCTGAAGAGGGCTGCAAGGCTGCTGGAGAGCGATTCTTCATCAGGACTGTAGCAATGGGGCAAGGGGTGATGGGTTTAAACAGAAACAGGAAAAGTTCAGGTTAGATATAAGGCAGAAGCTCTTCCCTGTGAGGGTGCTGAGCGCTGGCACAGGGTGCCCAGAGAAGCTGTGGCTGCCCCATCCGTGGCAGTGCTCAAGGCCAGGTTGGACACAGGGGCTTGGAGCAACCTGCTCTAGTGGAAGATGTGCCTGCTCATGGCAGGGGGTGGAACTGGATGAGCTTTAAGGTCCCTTCCAAGCCAAACCAGTCTGGGATTCTATGATTCTGTGACAGATCCATCTGCAGAAGTCCCTCTGCTATGGCCTGCATGGCACTACTGCAAGCTGGGCAGCTCACAGCTCCTCTGTAGATGAGCTCATCACTCTGAGCTACAGGGGAGGGACATGGAGGGAGAGCCCTGGTGCTTGATGCTGCAAGTTCTGGCCCATCGCACAGCTCCAGTGCTGAGACAGCCCTCATCCCACATTCAGCAAAGTCGGGTTTCTGCCTCCAGCTACCAATGCCTCATGGGCAGCAGTTCAGTGGAGGATGAGTGCTGCAGCCAGGCTTGCAAACACCCAGGGCATGGGCTTGGGTTGGCTCCGGGCCTTTAACAAAAGCCTGTATAAGGGATTCCCACTGCTTTCTTTCCCCATAATTATTATGCCTGCAAAATGCAAATGACACATTAATTATAGAAGTAAAGAGATAGCAGCACATTGTTTAAGTACTGCACAAGCAAGGAGACGTTCTGCTTTTTTTTTTTTTTTTTTTGTCCATATTTCATCTTCAAGGCAAAAAAACGAAGAGTTTTGGGGTGGACTAAAGGGCTGTCTCTATTTCCTAGGTGAACAAACAGAGGAAGCCTCCCGTGCAGCAGTGCTTTCCCCACCAGGAGATTGCTGATGTGCTGCATCTGCAACCCATCAGAGGGAAGCGTTTGGGTTCATTGTTCTGCTCCAGGTTCCGAACAGGCTCTTCTGTTTGGCGGCATCTTTTCATTTAAGCTTGGCAAACACAGGCTCTCCTCGCCCCAGTTTGGTGTGAAGCCCACTCGGTGGGTTCACATCATGGGACGCAGGGAGCGTGCTCGGCGCTCAGCTCAGCGGCGCTGCCAGGAGCTGCTCTGAAATGCCCATAAAAGCCGCTCTGCAGCTATGTGATGCATCTGAGCAAACACTGCACACACCTCCTAGCCCTTGTCTCTCTCAGTTAGCTTCAGCTTGGCCTCTTGAGGGAAGGCAGAGCTGGAGAAGACGAGAGGTGACGTACGGAAAGGAATTAAAGTTTGAAAGCACTCACTACCGTCCTCAAAGCAGCTATTCCAGGCATGTGATGTTGGATGAACCATCCCCCCACTCCTCATCTCTGCCCAGCACCCACCAGGCCACCTAAACTCCTGCACCATCCCCAGGATGGGGCTGTTTGCATCCTGTCATTTGGTACCCAGATAGCGGCAGTCCCCAGCACCGATTTTCCTGCCACAATTTTCATTGTCTCCCTGCCAGTTAAATCCCTTTTGGGGATGTCACAGGTTCAGAGGGGAAGGGGTTGGTCATGCCTCACTGATCAGTTTGGGTGTGGATGCATCAGGGGGTTGCTCTGAGCATTACGTGGGGTGATCCACTGCTCTCCAACCTTCAAGCATCCTCCTATTGCTTTGGAGTTTTCATGCCTCATATGACAACTTTTCCTGTAACTGCACTTTGTGTGCACATGCTTCAAGGCTGCCCATTCTCTTCTCCCAGGAGGAGTGATGTGTCCTGCAGCTACCATAGTTAAATACAGCAAAAGGACTGAGATCTGAATGGTTTGATGGGAGCAGCCCTTCACCACCTGAACCTTTGTGGTGCTTAGGATCAGTGTAGCCACATGGCATTTGGTCCAAAGCATGGAAGGGTTTGGGAGCTGCTCTTTCAGCCTGGCCTTGGCCAAGTGCTGTGCTTGCCGTCTGGGGACAGATGGGCCACAGGAGGTTGTGGGACCAGGAAGAACGTCCATGTACGCTCTGCATCGGGCAGAAATGGAGACTGGGAGGTAGGGGAACCATGGAAGGACTCAGTGAGGGCTTATCAAGGAGCTGGGCTGTGTTAATTTGGCCAAAAGGAGCTTGAAAGGGGGTCTACTAGCAGCTTACAACTCCAAGAGGGGTAGGTGCTACAAAGATGGTGGTGCTGCTTTTTCCTTGATAGTTGCAGATGATATAATGTGGGACAACCACCAAATATGGTGGTTCAGAAGGATTGGATGTTAGGGAAGTCTTCTCCCTGTAGGATGGTGCCGCCTTAGGATAGACACTTGGAGAGGTAGGGTTGCTCCATCCTTGGGGGTTTTCCAGGCAGGACCAACCTGACCCAGTGCTGGTGATAGTCCTGCAGACTGTTGGATGGGAGACTGCAGAGTTCTCTTCCTGACATCGCTGTGTGATGCTGTAACAAGTCTCCATATGTGTAGATGCAACTCTATAGCAAAAGCAGCATCTCCTCCCTAAAGCCTTCCCCTGCCTGTGGCCAGAAAGGTCTCTGAGAACTCATTTAAGGTCCTGTAAAGAGTTTTTTGTGACACCAGCATGCAGCTTGCCCATGCCCATCACTTGCTGCAGCAGTGCTAGCCACTCTGTCAGGGTTAGGTGATCTGCGCTGCTTGCTTGGAAATCAGGGTTTCTCCACATCCCATGGCTTGTGCCCTCTTTCCAGCTGGTGTTGCAAATCCCAGTCTGGAATAATTAACCAGAAAGACTATAGGCATGAGGCATGAGCAGTTGAGAAGTGCACAGGGGGATCTCTGGGGCAGGATGGAGGAGAGCAGTTGGTATGGTCCAGAGACATGGGGCTTCTCAGGCAAGGACAGGAGGGGGAGTTGGAGCCAGTGGTGAGCAGAGAATATCCTCCCTTCCCCATACCTCAAATATGTTGGAAGTGGCATGGGAGAGTCTGCTCTAACCTGGGACAAGCGCCAAGGCTTGGTTGTTGTCCCAGATAAGCAGCAAGAGACAGCAAAACAACCCAGGACCTCAGGCAAAGCTGGCCCAGCCTGCGATGAGCTTGAGGGCAGCAGAGACCCACCATGTGGCAGCCACCATGATCCCTGAAATGGAACTCCTCACCTCTCTACGGATGGGTGAATGAGTCCTGAGGTCACAAAACAGATAGGCAGCAGATCCAGAATGTAGAACCCCAGCTGGAGAGGGACATCCCTAGTTGCCTCCTGTAATAGCATCTGAACAGCTGAAGCCTGCTTCTGGCTCTCCAGCCTCCTGAGCTGCTGGTAACCTGCTTGTTCAAGAGTGAGAAAGAGCCCTTGGATAACGTCAAGCTAAGAAACTGTCTGAAAACACACAATTGTGTGCACATGGTTGTCATTTCAAGTCCCATCTCGGTCTCTCAGCTGATTACAGCCTGTTTCTATCTCAAGTGCTTAAGTAACCCCTTAGCTAGGCACTGCTTGATGGTTGTGAGCACCTCACTGCTTTTACTCCTTTCTCTTGGCAAGGCACTGCAGTTTCCATCATTTACAGCTTTATTAGAGCTGTTTGCATAGAGCATGGTGGCAAGGTGGTTGGTGACAGTTATAGCCCTGTGCATGCTGCTTGTCCCTGTGGGTGAAGTAGCACAGAGAAGATCTGTAACCTGCTCTGGAGGTGAAGGTGCTGTTTTCCAGCTGGCAGTGACCTGTCTGGGGCTCATGGCTTGGAGGTCTCCCTTGCAAGCTGCTTTCTGAGCCCTACCACATGCTGGTGACAGCACAGTCGGTTTTAGATGGGCACTGCTGCTGAGTTACCCCATGCAAGCTACCTAAGTCACAACACTGCAAGTGAAGTGCATGTCGAAATGACCACAGGAAATGATGCAGTCTTGGGAATAAGAGTAACTTTTTGGTCTCTTTCAAGTGTTTTTCATCAATGTAGATTTGACTTTGTTGTCAGCTTTTTCACCCCAAATGGGAACTAATGTGGGAAAGGTTGGTGGGTGCAGGCTGGATTAATCACAGCATCACCTCTGCCCTTCTAACTAAGGCGTCTCAGTTTGTATGGTACGGCAAGGAGAGGGTCTCTGATGCAGACCTTGGCTGGACTGCAGAGGTAGATGCTCTTGTGTGATAGATACCTGAGGGTGACGAGTGCTGGTGCAAAAATACATTGCTGTAAAGACTTGAATAGGCATGGTCCAAACCAGAGTGTGAACCTGGTCCTGCACTGCTTCACCTGAGCATCTCCATATGGAAGTGGAGAATCAGGCAAAGAAAAAATCCTCAGCCAAAACTGCTGCAGAGCCATCACTGTTTGGTGGTGGGCTGGCTCACCTGCACAAGCTGGCAGCAGCAACTGCTTTATTTGTCGCACTTTCTGTCCATCCTTGCAAGCTCCTGGAGGCAGAAAATACCATCAGGGGCTCCATGTGCTGAAGCACATGCTGCTTCTCTGCAGTGCTCTGGGAGGGGAGAGGCTGCCTGGGTGTGATGTTTATAAGGATCTTAAAGGGACTTAACAGCCACAAGATGCTGGGATGTAAGGATGCTGCCACCAGATGCAGCTCTGAGGAGCAGCGATGCAAGGAGAATGCTTCTCTCTTGCCCAACAGTCACAGCATGATATTGCCTATGGAATAAACCACAGGTTATGGCCCATCAGTCTGGCAGCGATGTGATGGACCCACCGTTCTTGCCCCAGTGTGATGGACGCAGCAGCTCTCCCACTTGCAGCGGGTGGTTTTGCTTCTCTGGAAGAGGCAGTTTCCTCCTTGGGGGTCTGGCAAAATCCCGCTGCTGCTTCTGACTTCCACCCTCTGTGTCTCCCTCTGCTTGCTGAAGGCTCTGCATCTCATGACTTAAACAGGGTAGAAAGTAAAAGAAAACAACCCCAACCAGTGAGGAAACTCTGCGAGGTTACGCTGGGTTTGGCTCAGGTCAGGAAGCAAATATTCCTCATCTTTGTCAGAGGAGGCTCGCTTCGAGTCTTCTTAGCACACAGGCAGCTCTACTCCTGGGAGTTATTCCTATGCAGCCTTACACTGGGATGGGGTTATGGTGAAGCGCAGCACCACCAGAGACCGGAGAAAACCCTTTCTTTGCTGATGTTCTGTTGTGCCGAGCTCCATGGGTGTTTTGGGGGCTCTCTCTGTGGTTCGGCAGGGTTGGGTGTGAAAGGTCTCCCAAAAAAACGTGCTGCAGGACATCACTGTACATAAGTAGATTGTTCTTAAACGAAAGAGTGTGGGGTTTTCCTCTCCTCTTAGAGCACCCGGCAGGGACCACGCTCTGTGGCTGAGCCCCTCATTACGCAGCCTTACAAAAAGAGTTACTTTGCTGCTGTCTGTAAGAGAACTCAATACATGAATCTATGGTGCCACATGCAAACAGCTGCTGCTAAAAGCCCTAACCTAGAAAACAAGGAAGTGCAAAGCCAAGGCTCCCAGAAGGAGCCTCCAACACACCTCCTGTGATGAAACAGCACTGCACCGTAGACGCTTGCTTAACTACAGGGACCACCCCAGCAATGGTGCTGCCTGCAGGTTGTCTGTGGTGCTGGACCTGGAGCTCCATGGGTTGTGCTGGATCACACTTGTTGCACGGGCATGGCTGAGGTTAGGGTTAAATTTTCATGGGCAGCCTCTAATAACTAGTTGGTGAAGAAGCTGGGGCTTGAACAGGACCCTAAACCCAGGTGTGAGTGGAGAAATTAGCTGTGATTGTCCCCAGCTAGGCTCACACCTCTTCACAACATGCACATGAGCAAAACATTATCCCTCAGCTACAGCAGATGGTGGCTCAGGGGTGCTCTTGGGGTCGGTTTGATTACGAAATGACATTTAACGCAGCTGGGACAGCACAGGCCAGGGGTGCATTAGAGCAGCTCCAGACAGGGCTAACCCTGGCAAGCTGAAGGCTGGGAGTACACGTTGCTTTGACAGCTCTGGGGAGTTATGGGTTCACTGAGGCAGGGTAGGGATGATGTTTTGCCCAGCCCCAGCATTGAGGAAGCAGAAAGGACTGGGCACAAGCAATGCTGTAACTGGCTCAGATCCCCTGAGCATCTCCCGCTTAGAGTTATAGAATGGTTTGGATTGGAAGGTGCCTTAAGGATGATTTAGTTCCAAACTGTGCTTGTTGGGTTGACCCCGGACCCTCTGGGTGTTGCACATCTGCCTTGCACAGGGACCTGTCACAGCAGAGATGGGAATGGGTTGAGCTGTTCCCTGGGCACGGCGGGGATCTCTGTCCAGGAGCTGGGAGCCCAACCCGTGCCCATGTTCCTGCTTGCTTTGTTGGGATGAGGCTGGTGAGGCACTGATGTGGGCAGGGAGAAGGGCAGGAAGATGGACGTGCCTCAGCCTGGCTTGTCTTCCCAGCCTGAGAGCAAGGCTGTGATCGTGGCACCCACCGGCTGTTTGAGGGGATGTAGGGCAGCTCTGGCAAGAGGAACTGGGCTGCTGTCCCCAGGGAATCAGGCGCTGTGTTTCAGGGGACTTGGGGCTGCTCTCTCAGGGTCTCAGTGCCACATCCTGAGGGATGCAGGGCCGCTGTCCCAGGGTTATGGGACCCATATCCCGAGCTCCTGAGGTGCTGCTCCTGGGGCTCGGGGCTTTCCTCAGGGGGTCACAGAGGGGCCTTCTCTGGCGCTCTGACCCCCGCGGGGTTCAGCCACATCCCCCGCGCCCCGGGGGCGCCTGGGGGTAGCAGCGCGGCCCCACTGCGGGCGGAGGGGCGGGCGGGCCCTTTAAGAAAGTCGAAGCCCAAAAGTTCATCGAAGTTGAGAAAGTTTTGGTAGGAAGGGGGGAGGACAAAAATAATTAAAATAACTCTCTCCCAACGAGAAGAGAGCAGCGGCGCCGCTCCCCCGGGGCCGCGTTATTCTT
The DNA here is from genome assembly GCA_024733675.1 of Psilopsiagon aymara. Classification (NCBI taxonomy): domain Eukaryota; kingdom Metazoa; phylum Chordata; class Aves; order Psittaciformes; family Psittacidae; genus Psilopsiagon; species Psilopsiagon aymara. The sequence goes on along the minus strand of JANRGW010018284.1, from coordinate 31 downwards.
TGCTTGAACTATAGCCGTAACCATAGCGGGT
>JANRGW010018281.1:0-13290 GCA_024733675.1 Psilopsiagon aymara | reverse complement strand
AGTTGCATTCTTTCGATTCTCCTTCCCATCCCTCCAGGAGCAGAGGGAAGAAAAGGGGGAAGTGAGTGAACAAACTGAGTGGCTGATTTATGGCTTAAACCACGACATAGGCAAAAGGAACAAGGGCTTAATGTCTTGATTTTTCAGTGTATTCCTATAAATTCTTTCAGTCTAAGGATTCCTGTGTTGTTCCTGTTGTGCTGTAGTTCTGCCTTATAAAAAAGCCAAGGTTATTTGTCTACTCTGTGGCTGAAATGTGAGAACTGCCCTTATGGTCCTCTATGAATACCCTTCCTTATAATGTTTTGAGTGCAGTAATTCAAAGCCTGATGTCAGACAATCCACCCCACCACGCACAATGGCAATGAGACCTACAAGTAACCTCACGCTGTCTCTTAGTGTATTAATTGTGTGTGCTTCCATTCTTGTTAGTTGGAAACACTGTCTTTGGCTATCTTGACAAACTGGTGTCCTCAATTTATAGGTGCAAACCAGGTTATCCTAAGTAAGTGAAATATTCTAAAAGGCTCACTAGTACCACTTCACCGAGGGTGACTTGCATTGAGGATGAGATAGCCAGCTACCAGATGGCAATTGTCATTTTAACTTGCTATTTTCTCAGGGTTTTTTGCATTTATTTCTCTTTGCCATTACTTAAGTTTTGGTGCTTTATTTTGTACTACAAATCTGTATGTATCCTCACCTTCCCAGGAGATAAAATAATTCTGTTGCTTTTAATTAAATACTAAGACTTCTGCCAATTCTTTATGATTTAATATATCTAATACCATTAACATGTGATTAACCTAGGTCAACATATCCTTGAAAGAGAAAATCTAAGTCTTAAATGCAGGAATTTTTGCTTTCCAATTATACTTCACTGTTTTAACACACTAATAAACACAAAAAAATGCATACAAATAATAATTTAATACCTTACCCTTCCTGTCTCACAGTATTTATGAAATATTTAAAAGAGGATCCATTTATCTATGTACATTTATAAAAAAATATTTAAAAGCTCATCCAGTCCAACCATTCCCAGCACTGCCAAGGCCACCACTAACCCACGGCACTGAGGCCTCGTCTCCGCTGTGTATGGACACTTGCAGGGTTGGTGACTCCAGCACTGCCCTGGGCAGCCTGTTCCAATGCCTGAGCACCCTTTTGGGAAGGAATTGCTCCTCCTCTCCAGTCTAAACTTATCCTGGTCAGCTTGAGGCTGTTTCCTCTTGTCCTAAATGAGAACAATGTTATGAAAATAATAGGTGGTTGGGTGAAGGGGAAGAAAAGCAAGACCTAAGGAATTGACCATTTGGAGTGTTAAGAGAAAGCTTTACAGAAATCACATTTTACGTATGCATTTCTAAAAAGTCTTTTAAAAGAAAGTTATTATTGAATAATTGATGATGAAATTGAATATTTGATTAAAAAAGTATTCAGCAGTTGCCTAAAGCAGGTATCCAGACACCTATTATAACCTGTTTGTCTTGAATGTGAGGTACACCCTGAAGCAGGCTACTCTCCCTCCCCCTAGTAAGCTCCACATTGCCTTCAGAAGTGGGGGTGGCAGATCTGGGACCCCAACCCAAACACATCCCCACAAGAAGACTGATGACAGGGAGGAGGAGTGAAGAGCTCATGCTTTCTCCGACATATTGCTGTCATTGCTGCCTCAGTGGTTAGATTGCTAAAGCAAAATTCACTGGAAAGCCAGGGCTGTGTAGACATATGGAGCTGAATTATTCTATAGGTCCCCTGGTGTGAATGCTGCAAGGGAACACAAGAGAATGGGCGGCTGAGCAGTTCACATTACCCATGCCTGTTCCTCCACCCCTGTGTGGGAGCTGCACCTTTTGTCTCCTCTTGAGCACAAGAACCACGAAGAACTTGGCCTTTGCAAGATGCCAGCATTTCAGCATTGCCACCCTCATTTGCTGCAGGAATAGTTCTCAGCTTCCAACTCAGCCAGGAGCTGCTCTTGCGCCAGGTGTGGCCACAGATCTCACAGGTAGCCTGTCATTCCTTTTCAGGGCACTGCAGTTTTTCAAGTTGTAATTTAGCAAAATAAAAAGAGGAGGAAAATCCAGTAGAAACATAATATCTTTATTCAATGTAAAGAAATTGTAATTTTCTGAAGTAAAACACAACACTGGGTGATTTCATTCCATATCACATTTCTATTGCTAAGGCCTGTACTGTTTGCAACTAGTGTAGCTTCTCTATGACACTGTGTAGCAACATTTGTTTCAATGTCACACTTCATTAACGCCTTATCTAGAAATAATGGATTTCCATGCTGAAGCATTTGAATATAGACTGCCATTGCTATTTCTTCTAAAATGCATTAAATAAGGCATAGATCTTACATAGGACTCAAAATCTGATATGCCAGATCTTAGAAACATTTTGTGTGCTGTTCACCAAAGGTTATTTGAAACAGAAGTCTGTCTTCATTACACTCATGGACTAGTTTGGTTTTGCACGTGCATGATATTCTGCTAAAGCTAAGTATACTGCTGCATGTCATTGTGTGAATTAAATATCCAAGATGGAGTACAGCCATGGAAAGCTGGCAAGTTCTGCTCTTTTTCACTATTTCCAGAAAATGTGGTGTTGCACTCCTTGCTTCTGATATCAAAGGTATAATAAAAAGTTAATTATTTATGCCAGGATCAGTAGCTCAGTTAAAAGTAGGGAGGATGTGACTTAGAAACAGGAAAGTAAGGACTGCAGGGACGGAGACACAACTGCTCCTCAAAGGAGCATAGCAGTGTGGTGCTATTGGCTGCTGCAGCTTGCCTACTGGGTTAGGATGTTGCTTGTGCTTTCTGGAGAGGCAAGTCCTAGATCATAGGAGAGAAAAGTCCAAATGTGCAAATGGAAATACATACATCAGCATGCTCCAGCATAATGTGTACATAGCATTTGTATTCTCTAGCCACTGATTTCTGAAAATTCTAAGTGCTAAGAAGCAGAAATGATAGTTGTCACCTGGAGGCACATGGTCTCAAGAACACGACAGACCTCAACTCCGCACAATGCAGGAACATATGGGGGAAAGCTTCTGTCCCATAAAGCTCAGCTTCACAACTCTAAGTTGTGCTGCTGGCCCTTCCTCCAGCATTTCTGCACATTTACACTTTCCTGTACGCTGCCAACTCCTGTTCTGAAGTTCAGTTAATAGAATAGTTCAGTTGGAAGACACCTAAAACAATCATCAAGTCCAAATTAATTTACTTCAAAAGTTGCCACAAGCACAGAATATTTTCTTGACAAAGAGGGGATGCAGAGGGAGGATATGGCTTGTTTTATTAAAATACTGCTTGGGAGTCTGGATGGCTTGTCCAAGCTGCTGGAGATTTCTGTGGCCCATTGAGATTTTCACCAAGAACAGACACAAGTGCAGAGCTTTGGGCTTCTTCTGGGTTTTGTTGGTTTTTCTTAATAAAAATTCCCAAACCAACAAGAAAAGCGCTTAGACCCATTCCTCTCAGAACCTTCACTGCCTGAAACTGAGTCACCTAAGTGCTAGATATAATTCTTCTGTTAGCTTACTGAAGCCCTGTGTCAGTTCATGGTTTTGTCCAGCTGATCAAGGAGCTATCATCAGCATAAAACTCTCCTATCTTTACTGTACTACATGCCAGCACAGAAACACTGGGCTCCCCTGATGTTATTTTCAGGAGCAAGTAGGCTGTGGATTGGGAAGAACAACACAGTGGAGGAAAGGACTCACCTTATGGTTGGGTGTTTCACTGTAACTGCAGAGCCAAGAAAATCTTATATCATTCAGGAGCCTGGAATCTCAAAAGCCGGTATTCACCGGAGCTTAATGTCCCTATTGACAACATTTTTTGTACTAAGTCATGTTAACAAGGAAATATGCTTTGGCACTGCATTAATGATCTTATCTCCCACCCTACATAGGACACATTTTATTTTATGAAGCTGCCAACTAAGCAGAAGATCAGAAATTGCTGTGCTCATCTCCATTTTCTCTCTTAGAAATGGTGCTATGTACTGCCATGGTGGACATCTCACTGCCTCTTTTGTCTTGGGTTAGCATGGCTCTCTCTGAAGTCGGGTTCATGTTGGAATCTGTAGTTTCTACGGCACTGCAGCTGAACATTTGAATCAGACACTTCCTGAACTAGAAAGGTGAAAAAAAGATCAATCAAAACATGTGGAATTTTGCAACATCTCTATAAAGCAGACTGTGTCTTAGCTAATACTCCTGGAAATTCTCTTCTGAGTCAGTTGGGAGTATAAACAAGTAACCCCATAAAATATATCTGCCAGCATCACCATGAAGATCTCTAAAACTGAGAAATAATGAAGCTCTAAGAAGACCCAGACTACTGGAAAAATCTTATTCCAAAACCTAAGTCTCCTCTTCTGCTTGTTACTAACCACATCTAATGGACAAAACTGGTTATTTCTCCAGGGTCATGAGTTGCTTCCGTGTGCTGATTCACAGCTATCCAAAGACAGTTTCTTTCCACGCTGTTCATATCCAAGAACAAGAGAAAACCAGCAGACAACTGCCACACACTGGGTGATCAGGGTACTGTCCATAGCATGCAAGATAAGCAATAGCTTTCTCTGCAGCATTGAGAAAATAAATGTATTCATCACTTCCTATTCAACAGCCTCTTTACTATTTTTCTTCTTTTCACTTGCATGCTTATATGCTGCTTGGTGCCACCACCCTTAGTAGCTGCATAGCATAAATCTATTCAAGGTTATTATCACATCTGTTACAGTGATTATTTTTTTTGGTTCTAAATGCTAGATATGGCAATGCTAGCATATCATAAAAGCTAACATAGTTACCTAGTAGGTAGGTAAAGCAAGACAAAATAACAAAATATGAGTGTTAAATACATTTTGAGAGCATACAGTACCTGTTTGTTCATAAAGACATAAATAACTGGATTATAAACAGTAGCTGTTTTGGAAAAAAAAGCTGGAATTGCTGCCAGACAGGGATCCAGCTCAATGGAGGGGTATGCAGTGACTAGGATAGAAAAGGCGGCGTATGGCATCCAGCAGATTAGAAAGGCAATGATCATAACAACAACCATTCTAGTCACTTGTCTTTCAGGTTTCCTGGTAGTTCCCAGCCTGCTTTGTGTATCTGACACCTTTAAAGAAAAGAATAGAAGATTCTAGAAAACAACAAGGCCTCCAACCAGTGAATTTAGTGAGCAGGTTAACCATTTGCTATGCTAGAAGGAAAGACCTACTCTCCTTGAGTATGGCAGCACATAAGGATGCAGTTACTGGTCCGCAGGGTGTCAAGAGTTACTGCTGATGGACATGAATTACTGTACATTGTTATTTCCTTTGCTTAAGTATCTTTATATTTTTATTGTCAAAGTGAGAGCAAAAAGCAATTACCAGGGCAACCTCTGTAGCAATCTAATTGCAGTAAGGCACAACTGCAGCCTGCAGAGACACTCCCAAGACTTCAGCCAAGCCACAAGCAGTGAAGTGGTGGCACAAGTTTGCTGTCCAGCCCCACAGAAGTTAATCTAGCTAAGATAAATTTATGGATGCTGCATCAGCGCACCCCAAGGCAGTATGGAAATACCTTCAAATTCCACCTGTGAGAAAATTAATCCTAATGATTTTAAAGTGAGATCAGAGACAAGATTTGGCCTCTGTTCAGAAAAAACGATGATGAACAAGCAACTGGTATCATCTGATAACAGTAACTTACCTCTAAAAATATGAAACAATTAGGGCTACATTTTCAGGTGATGCAACTTGCCATACATCACTAGCTTCTATGGAGCTACATTGGCTACACAATCACTGGCTGTTTCACCCTTGTCTCACATCAGCATGGCCTTTTTCTCAACTATGGCTTTTTGTGGATGGCAGTAGATTCCTTCCTTTCTAAATATGAGAATACGAAACTGAGAACCATCTTGCAAACAGAGAAATAGTTCCATAATAATTTATCTCCATTATAAACTGTTAATTAGATCTTCTCCTAAGGTTTCTTTATTTCATTAGTTTTGCAGTTGTAGTGAAAGCTACTATTGGCATTGTAAGGCTGGGTTCACAGGGACTGAGGAACTAGCAGATTTCTCTAAGACAAACCAATTTCACACCAGACCAAGTCTGCACTGTGGCAACCATGGGACTCGGCCATCAAAATCTGGAAAGTGGGCTGTCTGGAAACATCAAGACTCCAGTTCTGTTCACTGCAGTCAGATTTGTGAAAATTAGCTTAGTTGCAAGATGCAAGCTTATGGTAATTTGTTATAAATGTCAAGACTATATTCTAAGCAGTTGGTTTTTCTACACCAGAGTTTGTTTTAAGCTTTGTAAGTAACAGAGGCTGACTCAGACAGTTACATCATTCTGCAAAAGCCAAAAAAAGCCAAAGGCAAGGGCTGGCACAGGCTATGGCTAAATCATTTGTGATGTGGTGCCCTCAGGCTGCCCCAGCATCTCCCAGCTGGTCTCTAAGCTGCAGAGGGCAATGGGAAACACACAACTTCCTGAGAAGTGTGATTTATTCTTTTCTTTAACATTAATGCTATTCTTTCTGAATAACAGAAAAAGGAGTGAGAAAGTAAGCCTAGTGAGATCACACAACAGTCACTCCAGGCCAATGCTGGGACCCACTACACAGCACAGATCAGTCTTCCAGAAGATACCCCAACCAAATGGCAAGATGGACCATTAACTGGCTTCTGCTGTGACTGACAGTGACACTTTCCTTCTCTGCCTCCTTTTTATCTCATCTCACCTGCTTTTGGTTTAACTTGAAGCTGCTTAAGTAGCTATCCTGGAGGAAAGAAGTGGCTCTTTCTGTGTACCTCCTGAAGCATCCTAGTAGCGCACCAGCCACTGCTCTGGCAGACCCATCATAGTGCTGAATGCTTGGCTGTGCACTGTCTCTGTTGGGTTAACATCTCTCCTTTTCATGCCCTATCACCAGGGCCACTTTGGCCTGTGCTCTCTCCATTTCATTTCCTCTGTGGGTAGGTTTGGACAGGGGAAAATAAAATACTGATAAATGTTCTGGATGTTCAGAATAACAGAATCATAGTTTCACATGTTATCTAAGGAAAGTCCGAGTCACCAACAGCGATTTTCTTCAAGTATCTCAATGTCTTGTAATTCATGTCCTCCACCCTCACACCACCAGACCCTTTGCTGCCTCACCATGGGCACTGTGAGCAGTAATGCCTGTGCTGTGATTCACATTCAATCAGGGATGTTTCTTGTGTTTTACACTGAAATCAACCTCCCATCATCCACTTAACCTTCTCTCCCCAAAATGCATCCTGGGAAGCCATGAAAAAATCCATTTAGAGGAATGCCGATGTCACCTGCAGTATGCATGTTCCTAATGCGTGTATTTTCTAATGAGAAAATAAGATTTTTATGCATTTGCCTTCTGTTTTGTTTTACTTAGAGAAAATGACACTGAGAATAAATACAAGCATTTGGTTATCCCAAATACTTTCAAAACATCAGTAAATTGAAGAAATTCACTGAATTTTTTACTAAAGGAATAAGACAAGACACCTAATAGCAGTAAATAGAAATAAAAATATTGTCCCCAAATCCTGACGCAAATATGAGTTTTCCTCTTTTATTGTCTTCTTTTTCACTTGTTGCAGATACTCTTCTTGATCAGGTCAACATAATCATTAAATAAAATTCAAAAGCATTTCGAAAGTCTTTTGAATGTTCCTAGATAATCTAATATTTTATTTACTACACAGCATTAGATTATATATGCTGCAACTTACTCTGCATGTGTTATAGAGTATTAGCCAGCACTCTTAACATTTACAGTCATTTTAAGCTTAATTTTGATTTACCTGGTTTGAGTCTTAGGAAACATCACTGAATTGAAGGACAATTGCAATCAGACCAACACTGGGTCATTCAGTTTCTTTTGTTCTGAGGCAGACATTCTTTCACTGGTATGAGATTTTGCTAATGAGGTGCATTGATAAGTAACTGCAAACTGCACACTTTGAAAAGTCTAACCATAACATGAGTTTCTGTGAAAGGATAATTAAATTACAAGGGATGATGAATGAGTGCATTTGCTGCCTGGAAATTTGATGTGCTTTTGTCTGATCTTCATAGAAAATTTAACACATAAATTCAAAATGTTTGCATACACACGTGAAATTTTACTTATAAGTGCTTCTTCTTACCTTTCTTAGCTTCTGCATCAGTTTTCCATAGGATGCCAAAATCACAGTTAATGGCACTATAAAACAGGTGGTGAAGAATACAATAATGTACGTACGGTCAATATAAGCTCCTGAGTACCTGTATAAAGCACAAAATGCATTGTGCATATATTACTAACCTCTGTTCTTCATAGTTTCTTGAAGTATTAATTTTGCTGTTCAAGGTTGTCACTAGTGTTTTTGTCAACTGCTTCATTCATTACAGCTCTAATCGTATCACCAAATGGAGCCCTGGGCCACCTCCCTGGCTATGGGCTAGGACAGGATCCTATGACCACAGTACCCTAGAGCTGTGGGACAGTTCAGGAGGATGAGACATGTAGCCCAAACTCCTGCTCAAAGTGGAGTCAGCTATGGGGTCAGACCAGGTTGCTCAGGGCTTTGCCCAGCCTTCTGAAAAACCTGTCTCTTTGTCCTGTGTGAACCCTGACAAAAGGACAAGGTGAGGGACTGTTATTGTCATCAGAGGTGGAAGCTCCTCCTTTAGATTTTCTTTAGAATTTATTTTATTTTTTTAATCCTGTCCTTGGCGAATTTTGCTCAGTTTTGCTACAACTTCCTTTACATCCATTTTTGCAGAGATGTACACCATCCTTAAACCTTTCCTTAAATTCCTGTCTGTGAGATGTCCTGAGCTGCAAGTTCCATTTCTTTACCATACCTTGTCAAAGTGGCCTTACCAGTTAGGCTCACAAGTAGTTCCAATCTTACTGGTGGTATAACTGCTCCAACCCATCGTTGGTGGAATGGTCCAAATGAAGGAAAAGGTCCACACAAAGGCAATACCCAGGGCTGCATGCTTCCCACTCAAGTGCGTATTTCCCAGTGGGCGGCAGATCACAATGTACCGCTCAAAAGCCAACAGAGCAAGAGACCAGAGAGCAACAATGCCTGTAGGAAAACACAGACAGTGTCAAAAATTGGGAAGATTCACTGAAAAAAACCAGTATCCCACACCCCAGAATTGGTTAGGATGAAAGGCACATCTGGAGGTTGCTTAGCTCAACACACCTCCCAACACACACACTATCCCTTCAACCGCAGTCCATACTGCAGGTTGTCCAGGACCAACTCCAATTGGGTTTTGAATATCTCTGTGGATGGAGACTCCACAACCACCCTGGGTCAACCTGTCCCAGTGTTTGACCACCCAGTATATCAGGCACCTCTTCACCACCTCTTTCATTAACACAAATTTATGAAAGATTGTGCTATTTATGTGCATTATTCTAAAATGTATTAAGAGCATAAGATTTTCATATTTGTCTAGTTTGCCACTCTACAGTACGATGACTTGCAACAACAAGCAGCTAGTCAGGCCACTCAACTAAAAATGACTTCCTTTTTCATTCACTTCTACTCTGAAAAGCTGCAAACTATGTGTAGCTTCCAAATAAACAAATAAAGATAGATCTTCAAAGCAATATCATTGCAAGAAATGTCATATTTCAGACTGTCATAAAGCTCTGACCTAGAGACAGCTACCCACAACAACAGATGATCAGTTTATCAGGCACATATCACCTAGCTGGCCACCAAAACCTGGAAACAGCCTGATCTTTATTCATGAAGCACAGCTTACATGCCACAGACTGATTTAGCAGCACTGTCCCTTGCCAGCATCCCATCTGTGTAACTTAACTAGGCTGAGTGCACCCTGGGCCTCTTTTTCAGGCTGCAGATCAGGAATGCGTTTGATTCAGAGCAGTGCCCAGAGTCAGAAGGCTGTCTTTACTAAGCAGCTTTAAAAACAGGAACAGGGAGGCAGGAATCTCTCTCTCAAGTTAGAGAACGCATTTAAAACTAGTTTTCCATTTCTTCTGCAGAGAGGTATTCACACAGGGATCTATGTGGTGAGGATATTCCCTCTTAGAGCACTTCTAATACTTTCTGCGTAGTTAGTAAAGCAAAGTAAAGAAAAGGAATCACAAAAAAAAGTAGATGTGTGGAGTGATTGGTTTAGCTGTATCATAGCTATAACCCTGCAGGTAACTAGTGTAAGATGTTTCCATGATATTTTCCACAGTTTGAAAGCAGCTGCTCACTCTTTTTCTCTCTCTCTGTTATTTATTCATACATGCACACACCTAGATACAAACCTTGAAAATAGTTACACACAGAGGATATTCCCTGACATTGTTTTACCCAACCTCTTCCTCCCCCCCAAGCTGTTAGTCTATTAGCATGCTTCTCCTCATTATATTAAACATATTCAGTGATCAGTGTACATGCAATTGTTCCAATTGTGCCACTGATATATGACAGAGATAGTAATATGTATTAACTCACGCATGAGATCCACTACAGAATATATTTAACTGGGGAAAGAACCTGCGAGTGAAGAGCATGCAAAGTCAGTCACTTGGGAAGCTGCAGGATAGCTACTGGAATACATTGAAGGAAGGTGAAGGAAAAGAACATACAACTACAAACAAAATCAAGCTTACCAAAAAACGTGACAGCAAATCCTTCCAGGACACAAGCCCAGTATCCCATATAAAAATAACCTTTTAGGTTCGTTAAAAAGCTGATGATGCCACCAATCAGTGAGACCAGGAAATCAGCCACAGACAAATTGACTATAGCATAATTGACAGGTTGTCTCAATTGCTTGAACTTAAAAGTTACCAGGATCACAGCCAGGTTCTCAGCAAGTGACAGGGACGTCACCACCAACATTACTGCTGCCAGAAGTCTGAAGTGCCAGGGCTGGATGGAGTCCGAGGGATGACGGAAGGGATCCCATCTGGCAGGACCAGGGGAACTGGGCAAAAGTGAATCATTTTCAAGTGCTCTGAATGCATCCATTTTCTCTCTCTCATTAGCAAAAATAATACTGTGTAATACTGGAGTTTCTTATCTGTAAATAACATTGAAAATTAGAAGAAGAAATTTACTGTCTCCAACAGAAGTGTGAACAAACTCTCCATGCCTCCATTTACCAGTAATAGTCCAGAACAGTCCAGAAGACAAAGTTTTGGTCAGAGGAAAGTTTAGTGCTGTGCAGTGAGTGTGGGAACAGTGATGAGCAGGAAAACCTCTTAGAACAACTTCTTTGCCTTTCTGCCAGCAGTCTCCGGCCTCTCTCCTGCTGCAGCTGTGTCTTTGTCTGTAATAAAACCCAGCTACAGAAGCTGCAGGTTTCCTCCTTCTGCAACAGCCAGCAGCAGTGCTCAAACACCCCTCAGATCATCCCTACTCTGGAGGGGTGGGAAATGAAGCATTGACTTGGAAGCCTCCCTGACCTTTAGCACTGTAAAAAAGAAGTTTTCCTTTTGTTAATAGGATGGTGAAGTGATCATCCTCCTGCCCTGTGCTGCTGGAGCACAGCAAGGGGGAGGCTCCAACTTGGCTTGTTTCCTTGAAGGAGGGCAGCCCTGGAAAGATTAATGCTCGGTGACCACAGCAGCTGTAAAGCAGGCTGTAAGACTGCACTCACACCCCTGCCCACAGATCAGGTGAGCTTATGGCCTCAGAAATGAAGCTCCAAATTAAATAACTTTTCTATGTTATTCAGTGGAATTTCAGCTTCTGCCAGAGACAGAACTGATTTAACTCCTGTTGAACGCATAATGATTATAATTGCAGCTTTTGTGCTAAAAACTCAAATATGCACAACAATATTGTAAAAACGGAGTTCTTAAATACATGAAAAGAAAAAATCAGTACACTATGAAAACAGGCAGCAGGAAATCTCGCAGCTGGTCATATATTTCTGATAAAAATGACTGGATGTCATTTAATAACTTTATAATGATCATTAGCAGCTAGGGTTACTTGTGTTTGTTTCCAAAGGCAAGTAGCTCAGTCACCTTTGCACCCTAAGAAGGCATAATACTGGGACAGATATTCAAGCATTCCCATTCTAAATGGCTGCCAGTAATAACTACAAATTAAGCTTGATACCCCAAGAACACGGGGATCATTCAGCTGCATTGTGAAGTAATTCCTGGGGTCTGTCATTGTTAATCTGAACCTCAGTGTATTAACCAGAGCCCAAAATACAAAAGCATCCAGTTCCCATCTTGAAGTTCACACTCTGAACACACACCGTATACAACACGTGCATAAAAAAACAGGAGCTGGAGTGTGAGTGAAAATGAATAGCACTACCTGCCCATTCAGTCCTTTGAGTTCATACTTGCTTTGGTTTGTACATGAAACACTCTGTTAACATAGGTTAGAAAGTTTTGGCATACAGGAATGAAATGAAAAGAATTTATGCACACTGGCAGAAATATGCATCAGAAAAATCTGGAATACTTTTAGCTAAAAAAAACCCCTAAACTCCTACTTACCATAACCAAATACCAAAGGTGTTTTTAAATGATTAGTATATCATCAGCTGAAAAGGAAAGAGACAGTACTTAGTCAGACCAAATCTGATAAAAATACTCACGAAATGATGCTTATTAGACAGAGAAATTAAAAAATTCCAACTGCCATAAATAAAACAAGGATCAACACACATCAACATTAAAATGCCTCCAGCCAGTCTTTGTCTGGCACGACTCAACACAGTTCCACTGGCTACGTACTACAGCAGAAGATCTGACCGCAAATTTAAAATCAAGTTTGAATATTCTATTGTTTGAAATTCTACATGGCTTTAAATTCCTGCAGAGGTCAGAAGGAAACTAGAACTCAGAGAAGGTAGTATCTGGATTTTCTAAGGTGCAAATCTATTGACTGTACATTGACACCTCTTTTAAACAATGGATAACTATTGTTTCTATTGTTGGGTTTCTATGCTGCCATATTGTTCGAGTTGTTTGCATGTGTAATGATCTTGGTTACAGTTTAAATCCCTTCTCTTTTTCTTGTGCTTCCTGGTTGTTTAGGAGCCTTTGAAAATATCCCTATGCTGTCTTGCTTGGCAGTTTTGCTTGTTTTTCCTCTTCAGCAGCCAGTTTTGTCACTGAAAGTGATTCTCTGTGACATGCCCTCTTATTACAACTTAGCAACAGTTGCACTTCTTCCAGCGCCAGTGGTTTGCATTCCTTTGTTCCACAGATGCTGCCCCTCTTGCACTGCAGCTTCCCCACTACCACCCCCA
>JANRGW010018279.1:0-22533 GCA_024733675.1 Psilopsiagon aymara | reverse complement strand
TGTGTTATACCTTAGTTACTAAACTGTTCTTCTCTCAACCTGTGGGAGTTGCATTCTTTCAATTCTCCTTCCCATCCTTCCAGGAGCAGAGGGAAGAAAAAAAGGGAAGTGAGTGAATAAACTGCGTGGCTGATTTATGGCTTAAACCACGACATTGGGCATCTAAATGGGATCTTTTGCTGTGACATGCATCCAATGGCAAAAACCCATGGATTCTGAGGGACTTTGCTAAAATCACTGCAAGACAGTTCTCTTTTCTTCTAAAGTCAGAAGTATCCTGGTAACTTGAAAAATAAAAATGTCATACTGCTCTCCAAGATTGTGAAGGAGAATCTAGGGAAGTTGATCAGCTTAATTTCAGAACTGGGGAGTTTTTTAGGCATTAAAATTGGACCTGATGCCGCTTAGCATCTTTGTCAACCACCTAAGCATCATAAAGGAATCTGTCAGCAGGTCTGCAGAAAACATTAAAACGGTAGGAGTATAAAGGGAGATATTAAGAACTCTGTTTAAGCAGTGGTCAATTTGGGTTGATGCTTAAATATACGAGTGAATGTGAAGGACATTTTTATAGGGTAAGAAAAAGGTAATTTTTAATGGATGGAGAGAAAAAGAAGGATTTTCTGAAGATCAAATTTAAAGAGCACTTAGAAGAAACAGCATCAAACACATTAATGGAAACAAAAAATAAGGGCTACGTTTCAATAACAGCATATTTAATGAAGCTAAAGACAGCTAGCCAGCGAAGGAGAGGATGGAGTACTTGAAATTAGAAAGCAATCACTAAATATGAATTACTTTGGCAGAGTAATTTGATTAAAGTTACAGAATTTGCTTCTGGGAAGAAAGTGGATATAATTGACCAAACAAAACTCAATATGGACAGTATGACAATGCATTCAGCAGCGATAAAAAAAAATGAAATAGAAAAAGATGCAAAATAAAGTGTGAGTTTTTAAGATTGTGAAGAGTATAATCGCAGTTTGAAGAGAAAGACTAATTGGAGCTAGCACGTGGTAAAGCCAATGTCAGAGATTACAAAAAATACCTGCATCTGAATTAGCAGAAGACGAAAATTCTAGAAGGCAAATAGAAGACAAGCGACGAAGAAGATAGTCACAATGTTTGCTGTATATTTAGAAAGACAATTGTGGAAAAGAGGAGGCAAAGGAAATCTGAGCCTAAAAAGGCAAAAAAAAAGGAGGCAAAAATGGCTGGAAGAAATTCCATAGTTTTGTATAGTTAGAGAAGCAGGACTATTGAAAAAATAAAGTGACAAGAAGAAGACAACAAATACAGCCTGTGTTTAGAATGTCTATCATACATCCTTTTCAGCATATGATTTTTTTTAAAAGAGATTGGCATATTTCACAAATGAAAAGAATAGCTGGAGGTCTATCTATTTTGCACAGATGTAAGGATTGTGTGGTTCAAGAGACTGCATGTTTGCTTATCTGTTCAAAGTAAAACAAGGGAGATTTTAAGTTAGAAATAAGGAAGAAGTTCTTTACTGTGGGGGTGGTGAGGCAGTGGAATTGAATGTCCAAAGAAGTGGTAAATGCTCCACCCCTGGCAGTGTCCAAGGCCAGGTTGGGCAGGGCCTTGAGCGACTTGGTTTAGTGTGAAGCATCCCTGCCCATGGCAGTGGGATTAGAACTTGATGGTCTCAAGGTCCTTTCGAACACTAACTATTCTGTGATTCTGTATCCAATGTATTTTCAAACTACTTAAAAGGAAGATTTCTAAGAACCATCTGTGGTCACTCTATTGATATTGCCTCTGTTCTCAGTTATTTGGGTTTTTTTACCTTTTTTGATCATACAAGTGTACAACATTTCTGTGAATGCCTTCTGACTATTGCCAAGAGATTCTAATAAGGAATAATGTTTGATATAATGTGGAAAATATGTTTAATGGTAATGATAAAAACAAAATAAAACAATAAAAGCAACTCCCACCCCCAAAATAACTCACAAAATTAATTTTAAAACATTATTAATTTAATCGGATTTTTTTTTTTATGAAGAAAATTCACTCCAGAAATCTGCACCTCCACCATAGTAAAAAATACTGCTTCCCCCAGCACAAACTCTAGGAAAAAGGTGTAAAGGCTTTTGTAGAGGAAATGTAACTCAATTCCCTGGTGTTCGTAGCATCTGCAAGAGCTGAATGACTATGAGTATTGTGTGTATTGGGATTTAGCTCAAAGACAACAATGAGGCTTGAGTTACAATGCACATAACTCCCCAGTTTTCAGAGTCTGGTATTTCTCTAGACACAAGCATTCCTGAAAGATGTACAGTACCACCTTCATTTTGTACAGTGAGTTTTTGTTGGGTTTCTTTTTGTCAATTAGCTTCATCTTATTGTAGCGACTGTGAATAAAACTGTTAATGCACAGAATTAGTAATCTCTTGCTTTCAAGGCAAGGAATCCCACTACATCTGTGTTGTACAGTATTAGGTCAACATATGGAGAATGGAAATTAAAAGCAATGGTATTACTGTTACTGTTTGCTGCTCCTTCACTGAGGATTTTTGAGTCCTACAATTAAACTTGACAATAGAGATAAATTTTAAAAATTCATTGACTTGATATGGACTATCAATATAATTATATTAGCTGAGAATGTGCTTCTTCTTCTCACACTAGATGGCTGTTAGTCTTCCATTCCTAATTTCTGTTTTCAGAAATACCATTTGTGTTGCCATTGCATATACCATATTTGGGATCTTTCACTACTTTCTGCTTAGAAGTCAGTGAGCTGAAGGGAGTTCAAACACACAAAACAAAGAATCCAAGGACAAAGATAAGAGAAAAGGAAGACAAAAGGGGTGTTTGTGTGTAAGTGTGGGAGGGGGGAGAATGTTCTTAGAACAGAGTTGGAGTTGCAGAGACTTATCCCAGTAACACCACAGGTACTGCAGGTATGTGTTGTGCAGCAAGGTGAATACAATAAAGCCAAGTTGCAATGGTAATGGCTGTATCACCCTAATAAATCCTAAGACCTTCAGACTCATAGTCAGATAATGATCTTGCAGCTATAGTTATGGCTTATTTATTTAACCAAGGGCAAAGCTGTTGAGACACAGTTTCATTTTCCAGAAAAGCCTGACAAGGCAGATGGCAGTAATGGCACATGACAAATGAACTTCTTTGCTAGCCAGCCAACACAAAGTAAAGCACAGTTCAGAAGGACAGAGTGTGTGCTCTAAAGAGGTAACATAAAGCAGTGAAATGAAATATCTACTGAACATTAATAAAACCATTAGTGAACATTAATAAAATACAAAGGCTTACTCCTTTTCAGCCCTGGGAGTCAGCAGCTCTGGTCTCTGTGAGCTACTTAGTGGGGCTGGAAGAATGATTTGAGGGGGAGAGCTGGGAAAAGAGTAAATCAGTAGGTACATTTTAGTTAATGTGCAGGGACTGAATATAACTAAGGGCTGAATCAGCTGAAGTGAAGGTTGGAATGAGTCTATGAGGAAATTAATAATTCTGTATACAGAGAAGGGTTTCAATAGCATGCAGTAAATAACACCTGGGGACACACGCTGAACAAAGAGGATGAAACAAATCATTGAATAGCTGCAGTATCCTGAGTCACTGTCCTTCCTTCCTGCAGGAGGTGGGAGTAAGGTAGAAAACGTGTCTGTAATGAAATATCACACCAGCACGAGATGGTATGCATGGTTTCATATATGGGGCTCCCACCCTAGTCTGTTTGACTTCTCAATCCTGACAGGATTTCCTCCTTTAGACGCAGTGATTTCCTTCATTTTTATTTCTCCTTGCATGACTCCAGCCTCTGAGCTCTTTTCAGTTCTTTTCACAGAGTTTTTCTCTCCTACCTTCTAACTCAGGTGCATCTTCTCAACTCCAGCTGCATGCAGTGCTAGGGGACTGTATTCATGTTTCTGGATTGCTCCTCCAACATCTATCTATTCTCTATCCGAGAGAGACATACAAGAAACAACACGAACTGTGAACAGTGAATGAGTTCTGCTCCCTCTTGCACACCACCCTTTCATGATTCTTGTAGCAGAAAATTGAACATTAATGATTTTAAAAACAGCACATTTTTTTTCTTGTACTTCAAAAACGTTGAGTCAAAAATTAAGTTCCAATATATTGAGAAGCAATGTCTTGGCAGGGCTACATTGATTCTTCAATATGCCAGTAATGACTATACTGTCTTAAAAAGAGAAAGTAAGAGGCAAATCAGGGACTAATCTGTGTACCTACAAAACTTTTGAATAGCAAAGCTGTCCTGGTTTTGGCAGTAGCATTGGTTTTTCTCCTTCTTGGTAGCTGGTGTGGAGCTGTGTTTTTATTTATTTTGACTTTCGGCTTGTGAGCAGTGTTGATAACACCAATGTTTTAGTTACTGCTGAGTACATTTTGGTCTGGCCAAGGACTTTCTGAGTCTCATGCTCTGGCAGGGAGGAGGGTGAGCCGGGAGGGAGCAGAGACGGGGCATCTGATCCAGATTGACCAAAGAGGTATTCCATAGCATAGCATGCCATGCCCGGAAGGTAAAAAACTGGGGGCAAGAACCTGGAAGGGGGGGTGGTTCACAGCTCGGTTGCCGGGTGGTGAGCATTTGTATCCTCTTCCCTTGTATTTTCCCCCGTCATTATTGTTATTGGTGGTAGCAATAATGATTTGTGTTATACCTTAGTTATTGGACTGTTCTTATCTCAATCCGTGGGAGTTGCATTCTTTTGATTCTTCTCCCCATTTCCCCCTCCCCCCCCTTTTGGAATGGGGGGGGAAGAAGGAGGGGGAAGTGAGTGAACAAAACTGCTTGTTTTACAGCTTAAACCGCGGCAGCTCTTTTAGGAGGGGGAGGTGGATGAACAAACTGCGTGGCTGGTTTACAGCTTAAACCACGACAAAAGCCTTGAAAAATAAGTCAGGGCAAATCAAGAAAACCAGGGGGTTTCTGCTTTTTAGGTCTTTTCAGAATTTAGATTCTACATGGAATCCCCAATTTTTTGTGCAACAAGAAACAAAGTATGCCATGAAAGTACGCTAAAAAAAAAAAAGGAAAAGGAAAGCAGATCTGATGTTGGTTGAGGGTTTTTTTTTTGTTTTGTTTTGTTTTTTGTTTGTTTTCCGAGAGTCAAAATAATTTGTAAGAGTCCTTTAGATGAGACTTTAAAAAATATCTTCAAATTCTTTTCATATTTTGTTGTTGGTTTTTTTTGTTTGTTTGTTTGTTTGTTTTTTTGTTGGGTTTTTTTTTTTCAGATAATTTTGAATTCTTTTAAATTATAATTCAACAAAATTTTTGAATTGTGTTGTGCTTTAAGCTCAGTCATCCATGCAGCCACTCTCTTACTCCCTCGCCTTCCTCCCCCCAGCTCCCGGAGGGATGGAAAGGAGAATAAAAAGTATGTAACTCCCACAGGTTGAGGTAAGAACAGTCCAGTGACTAAGGTATAACACAAAACCACTACTGCTACCACCAACAATAATAATGATAAGGGAAATAACAAGGGGAGAAAATACAGCCTCTCACCACCTGCTGACCGATACCCAGCCTGACCAGAGCAGTGAGCTAACACTTCCGGGTAGCTGCCCCCAGTTTATATACTGGGCATGACGTGCTGTGGTATGGAATACCTCTTTGGTTGTTTGTGTCGGGTGCCCTGTTTCTGCTTCCTCTCGGCTTCCCTCCTCCCTGGCAGAACATGAGACTCAAAAAGTCCTTGGTCAGACTAAACATTACTGAGCAGCAACTGAAACCATTGGTGTTACCAGCGCTGTTCCCAGGCCCGAATTCAAAGGCACAGCATTGCACCAGCTACTAAGAAGGAGAAAAATGACTGCTACTGCTGAACGCAGGACAGATTGCCAGTGACCTTTTTGAACAGTAAGTAAGAAAAAAATCTATTCTTTTTTTTAGTGGCAGATATCTACTTTTTTCAACCCTTAAAAATTTTACTCAATGAAATTACGTAAAACATGTACCTTAGATCCATGGTTTTCCACTGCATTCTCTATTTGCTTGAAAGTTAATGCATGTGTGATTTCATAGCAAATATTATTTTGTAACTTCATTTTTTAAAAATGTCTCATATATGTATGAAGGGTTGGGTTTTTTGTTTAAATAACATTCAATTGTTTTTACATAATTCATGAAAATAAGATGATATCTCATAGGGCTGATATGAAAATAAAGGAGGGGGGGAAGAGGGAATGAAGCTAGTATGGTGTTAGAGCATTTGAGTCATATAGACTTATAGAAGGGTTATGGTTGGAAAGGACCTTAAGATCTTTTAGTTCCAATCCCCCTGCTATGGGCAGGGACACCTCACACTGAACTATGACACCCAAGGCCCTGTCCAACATGGCCTTGAGCACCGCCCAGACAGATAAGCATAAAATTAGTCAGAAATCTGTTGATCATAGGGAAAGTAATTTCAGGCCTTCTCGCCTGCTGACAGAGGCCCAGAATACAGATGTGGTAAGCAAAGTTTCATTTTTATAAATGGAATTATCAACACTACCTGTATTTCTCTCTATCGTGCATATAAAATCACTTTTTTTAACATTTTCAACGTCAAATTGCTAAAAGCATGCAACAAAGCTTCTGAGTGTGTTGAAATTAATGTTCCTTAGAATAAAAGTAGGAAATAAAAATTGTTAATTACTGAGAAAGTACATGTGATTCTCATTTTGCCTATATCAACATAAGTGAGGTTGATATATTTAGCATAAAAACCTTTTATAGACAAAGAGATATTCCATTTTGTCAGGTGACAGATACCACTGCAACAGAAGTCTTAAGGAAAATAAACCCACCTTATTTATGCATTTTCTCCAAATAAACTCTTGACATAATTAACTGAATAAAAATTATTTGTATACTTACTTGTTCTTGAAAAAAATTCCATTTTTAACATTAGAATTTCAGCAGTTTCTTCATAAATTCCTATCCTTTGATTGTTTGCTTATATAAAATAAACTTGTTTTATAGTTTGTAACACTGTCTGAAGCTCAAAGTTATCTTGCTTTGTGAATTTAGATTTTTGTCATCTAATCAAAGCTGAAAAGTATAGAAATAAATTCACTATACTAAAGAGCTTATATTCAGCCATTTTTCTATCAAAAATATAGGAAAGTACCTAAAACCAGACAAGTATATGAATCTATGTTAATCTCAAGAAATAATGTCACTTGTATTCTTCTCCAGGGCAAAAAAAAGGTAATTCCAATAACCTTTAGAGCATTATCTTACCTGCAGATCTTTTTAATAAATGTATCGGCCATTTAGTTAGATTCATGAATTTAAGCTGAAAGAATGATTTAAAAAAATCCCAACAAATGCTCTTTAAATGCATAAGCCATGCAAACAGCTAGGAAAAAAAGCCAAAGGATTCTTCTCTATTATGAATCATTAGTAGCATATCTAACTTCGATGAATTTACTTTCCAAGACTTAAATCCTACTTCAAACTACTGACTTTCTTAAATCAGATATTCCATATAACCTTTTCTGAGCAGTTGGCCAAGGATTACGAATTACAACTCACATTTGCTGGTAGAGTATTGAAAAAAAATTCTTCAAGGAAAAGAGTTCTATTTACCAGAGCATGATATACCCTAAGAGATAAATCTTGCTTTTTTGTTAAGTCAAAACCAGAATTTTAGTACTCAAAGTCATGTCAATCTAAACAAGGATATAAAACATACATAAAAGGAGCTAACACCCACCCCCACTCCCCACCCACCTTTCTTTTTTTTTTGTTTGGTTTGGTGTTGGGTTCGTTTTGGGTTTTTATCCCTGCCTTTTCTTTTTCATATTATGATTTTTTTTTCCTATGATTGCCTATTGAAAAGACACACATAAACCTTTCCCAGCTGAAGTGCTAGTAACAAGAATTATGCCTAACTTCTCTATTTATTTTTTGATAGGTTTTACAAAATGATTTAGTTAGTTGAAGGCTGTTAGTCCTCCATGCCATTTTAGTGAGTCTTTTTTTGCAACTGTTTGAATGAATCTATCTTAAGTATGATCATAGGATTTATCTCATTTCCAATTAACCAGTGAATGTTAGGTATCTAAGTTAGGCCAGTGAGATATTTTTTGCTATTAAAGTTGGATGATTTTTTTGGCCACAGTTTTCTATGTCTGTGAGCTCCAGAAAGAACCTGGATGGTGTTTATACTATTAATATTCTGTTTCCACAACTAAAACTGCTTAAGGTAACACAACAGTGTAACCACAATTAACTTGGTGCTCCAGGTGAGCACTCATTACCTTTTCATTAGATGTGCTTTCTCCAGTAAAGTACATTTTCAGTTATGCAAGTTCATCTCTTTTATATCCTTGTTATCTTGACAACTCTGTCATCAGATACTCCCTCCCACCCAAGGTAATTCTCATTTCCAGCTCTGCTACTACTCTCTAAAGTCATGATTTAATCTCATTTTTGTCTCAGTGCATAAGAAACATTTAATTCTTGCACTATGGTATCTAAATGGTCTTCACCAGAAATAGAGCTTTATCACAAGACTGACTGGATTTGTGTCTGTGTTGCGGGGGTGTCCAAAAATCATTTTCATTCTGTCTTCTCTGAATTAAGCTTGCTCCTCCTCATCACATTAAAGAAAATAAGTAAAATTTGACTGAAAATATCAACATCCAGCAGTTTTAGCTTCCATATCCATCTTAATAAGAAGGAACCTTTACTTAATGGAATCTTTTTTCACCTTTATTTATGACACCTAACATCTGTTTTCTAGCAGACACTTCCAAGATGTTTCGATTTATTCCCAGGCTCAGCTTTTTCCCCAGTATATCTTGCTTATTCCTTCTCTTTAAAGTTTTGTAGACAGAATTTTACATGACTTCTTCCTAATTCCAGAATTTGACCTTCATCATGCAAATTATGTGTTGAAGTATGATTTCAAATCAATTCAGAAGATAACAGAAGCAAAAGTTTATATTTTCTCAAAAATACATTGTACAGAAAACATCTGTCACCCAAATGCCAGTGGAAATTCCCTAATAACTGAGACAGAACTGCATGTTAATAATAAACCTGAACTATATTTTTTTAGGATTAAGACATTTCTTTCATTGCATATACTGGAACACTGGTGAGAGTATTAAACTGCTGCTGTTGGTTGTAGTGGCGGTTAGTGTCACATAGTCTATGCATACTTAGTGACATAGAATGAAATTAGACTTCAGTAAGATCTACATTTCAACAAACAAAAATTAATCTTTAAATATATTCTTGACATCATCAGTTTTCAGTATATAATGCAGCATACTCAAAACTTCTGGTATTTCCAAAGGGGAACACAAGGTGGGAAATAACCACAAGAAATGAAGTAATATTATCTTTTAAAAGATGCATATGTATGTACCCTCTATTGATGAGGAAAAAGAACTCTTCTGAGCATTTCAATTACTCTTTCATATTGCAATGTTGAAAGTCATTCCAGTACTAACAAGAATTAAAACTGTTTCCTTTGCTCATCACCTGCTTTTATTAAAATATCTATTCAGTCTGAAGAGGTGACTAAAGTACATGGAGAAGAACTCTTTTTAATGCATGTATAGGGCGTTTTGCCTTTTTTTCCTCTCCTTTAATGAAGTGGCCAATCTGTTATAGCATATACAACATGATGCTGCATGTAAGTACTCGCACTGGTTTTCATTTTATGTTCATTACAGTTTTATTTCAGGATTTTTTTTTCAGGGACCAGATTTCTTGTAGTGCCTATCAAAATCAACACAAATTCATTCATTCAACAGCTACTAGAAGGGGCACACAAATCATGTTAAGTGTGATCTGAGGGGTTTTTTTTCATTCTTACAAATCTTTCCAAGGTTAAGAATTATCTTGTCTACCAGTACATATTTAAATGTTGGAGATCTGGTCAAGTGTATAGAGCTGCATTCAGAATTATATATTCTATGCATAGATTATATTTTTAGAGAGTTACTGATTTCTATTAGACATTTAGTCACACAATATCTTTTGTTGTCTCCATTGTGTTGTAAGATAATATGAATAACTAGCTCACATATAAACGTCTACCTTCAAGATGAATGCAGTGAAATTAATAACATTCCTCAATATGTAATTTCTGTCTACATAACTTTAATAAAGTATTTAGTATAAATAGTATTGCAGGTTATGATACAGTCTCCAATGACATTTTTGCCATTATAGTGGAGAGATACGGGTCATGAAGGGATTGAAAGCAGTCTTGCAAAGAAGGACTTGGGGGTGCTAGTGGATGAAAAACTGAGTAGGAGCTGGCAGTGTGTGCTTGAATCCTTGAAATCCAACCAAATGCTGAGCTGCATAAAAAAAAAAAAAATGTGTGACCAATAGATCAAGGGAGATGATTCTCCCTTTCTGATAGGTAATTCTCCCTTTCTTTTCTGGTCTTGTGAGACCCCACCTGGAGTTCTTTATCCAGTTCTGGGCTACCAACAGAAGAAAGAGGTGGACGTATTAGAATGGACCCAGAGGAGGGATGCAAAAATAATCAGAGGTCTGGAGCACCTCTCCTGTGAAGGCAGGGTGAGAGAGTCGGGCTTGTTCAGCCTTGAGAAGAGAAGATGCTAGGAAGAGTTTACTGTGGCCCGTCAATATTTAAAGGGGGCTCATAAGAAAGATGGAGACTGTTTTATCAAGACCTGTGATGATAAGGCAAGGGAGAACAGTTTCTAACTGAAAGAAGTTGTGAAGGCAAAGCGCCAGGTCCTGCATTTGGGCCACAATAACCCCTAGAGTGGTTAGAAAGCTGCTTGGTGGAAAATTACTTGGAATGAACGGAGCTGAACATGAGTCAGCTTATGCCCAGGCAGCCAAGAAGGCCGACGGCATCCTGGCCTGTGCCAGAAATAGCATGGCCAGCAGGGCCAGGGCAGTGATCATCCCCCTGTATTCAGCACTGGTGAGGCTGCACCTTGAATCATGTGTTCAATTTTGGTCTCATCACAACAAAAGAGACATTGAGGTGCTGGAGCAGGTCCAGAAAAGGGCTGGTGAAGGGTCTGGAGAACAAGTCTTAGGAGAAAAGGCTGAGAGAACTGGGTTTATTTAGTGTGGAGAAGAAAAGGCTCAGGGGAGACCTTATTGCTTTCTACAACTGCCTCAAAGGAGGCTGTAATGAGGCGGGGGTCGGTCTCTTCTCCAAGGTAACAAATGTTAAGACAAGAGGTAATAGTATCAAGCTGCACCAGGAGAGGTTTAGACTGGATATTAGGAAAAATTTCTTATCAAGAGGGTGATTAGACATTGGAACAGGCTGCCTAGAGAAGTGATGCTGTCATCATACCTGGAAGTGTTCAGAAAAAATGTGTAGATAAGGCCCTTAGTGAAATGGTTTAGTGGTGGAGTTGGAGGTCCTGAAGTAATGGTTGGACCTGATGATCTTAAAGGTCTTTTCCAGCCTAGTTGATTCTATTATTCTATGACTCTTAGGTAGGTCTAGATTAGATTTGTTAGAGGTTGCTTGGAGAAGTTGAGCATGCCCTGTTTCTGGAAGTGTTCAATTTGAGGTTTGATGGGGCTTTGAACAACCTGACCTGTTGAAAGATATTTGTGTCTATTGCAAACAGTGTGGACTAGATGATTTTAAAGGCCCCTTCCTACCCAGCCAGTTTTTGGTTCTCTGATTCTATATTTAAGAAACATATGAAACCCATAACAAAATACCACACTTTCAGCATTAGCTTAAATGTTCCATAATTGCCAATCTAAATGAAATGAATTTGTTGCATTCATACAGTTACTAACCGTAACTCTTTTTTCTGTCATAATAAAGGTTTAATTTTCCCCAGGTGAGCATTACAGAGATTTTTCTCTGACCCTTTCATCCTTTGATCATGCAAAAGTTTCATAGAAGGTTGCCCTCAGCTTTTCAGTGCTTGGGTTATGACTAAAATATCTAAGGACACCAATTTTTCATTGAAAGAATGTGCTGTGATGACACAGCGAAAAAAGCATTATCTAAATTAGCACACTGTGGAAATACACACCTCTTTGTGTTCTTCAGCTACAGTAGAATAAGAGAAATTTCATAAGAGTACATACAGTGGAATAGGGTAAATATGCAAAAATTCTTTGAAAAGTTATGGGTATACCAAAAATACTTGCATAATATCCAAAAGAAGCAAAACACATATAATCTAAATTGGGGAAATTTAATTTATTTACTTTAGAGAGCACAATTTTTGGAAAATTACTGAAATACTTCGCAATATTTAAACTTAATCAGATCTTTGTAGAAAGCCTACACAGCTATTTCTTTTCCCCAAAAGATTGTGGAAGACTTGTCTCTGAATAAGAAGTTTCATAGTCAGACTACTTCTTTCTCTTTCTTACTTCCATCAAGTGTCTCTTTCATTATTAATGTAAAAAAGTGGCATGCAGAGTTACTAAATAATTTGCCACACAGTCCTAGGCACTCACATTGAAGGCCTTTGCTGCGTTAGTGCTGTCTCTAACCATCTGTCTACCAGTCAACAGTCTAGTTGCCTACCCTGTGTGATTATATAGCACAAATTCTCCACAATTTACATCTGTGGTTTTTGCCAGACTTCATAAACAGCCCATGACAGATGCTGTAGAAATCAACAGCTGGTTAGTTTCGCTGCTCTCTCTTAGTGCTCTTTCCCAGCCAAAACAAGGGGGAATGATGAGGAAACTTCATTTTGTATATGCATTGCATGTACATGCTTACAAACAGATAATCCAAAGGAAAATACTGCTGAATATATAATCTTCATTACATTTGCTAGCCAGTTTCTTCCTCTTAATTTTTGTGATAAGATTTTAATGCTATTGGTAGGCTCACTAAGAAAAATTCAAGACAGGGAGCCTGAACACATGCCAGGATAGAACCAGGAATATGTTTAAATTATTGAATGTGCTGATTGCTAAAAATGGCTGTTAAAACGTCAAATGCACAAGTAGATTTCCACTCTTCTAAGTACTGAAAGAGATCAGTTCAAACTTGAGAATTGAACCAGACCATGTTAATTTTAACAAATAAATATTTCCACTCTCTCAGTTATGTGTGCTCTATGTGCCTATTTCTGGGCATGAGCAGTTAGTAAATTTTACACAAACAGTTTAATAGAATACTTAAAAAGGTGATGGATATTTCTACACATTTCTAAGATCAGGCTTTTATCTCCAACAGGAGCTGAGAGGACAGAATTTCTCAAGGTGTTTTGCCATCTACCATTTACTGTTTCTGCATCAATAAAAATGTATTAAGCAAACAATAAACCCACAATAAAGCAGAGGAGGAGGAGATGAAGCCTTGTGTTTGGGGGATTTTACTGAAGTTTTTCCACAAATGATTTGTTAATCCAGCTGTTCTGATAGGGTGGCAAGAGTGCAAAATGGAAACAGCCATTTTATCATTATATCATGTAATTCTCTGAGTGGGATTATGCAGAATATATATATATTAATGAAAAATATAGTATCTAAGAACCTTTACTGATAAATTAAAACCAAGAAAACTCACCTGATGAAGTATTTCCAGTACGACATTGAGATATATCTGGGATTACTAAAACAAGCTCCACTTATTCCTATTTGATATTTCTTTCAGTAGTCCACTAGAGTTTCTGCAGGGTTAAAAAGTAACATTTTTAAAAAGGAAATACTTAGAAAAGTGGTAAATCACAAAATTTTCAGGTTGAATTATCTCTTTGGATGAATGAAATAATCAGCAAAGCCTGAGGAACAGGATGCATTAGCCAGATGATCACTGCACAGGAAAACTTTGGGATGTCTCAGTTGTATTAAGTTCCACTAGCAGATAAGTGTTGTTATTTTAAATGCTCCAGAGTATACAGCCTAGCCTCTGTCTGCCACTTGAGAAAGTCAAGGGCCTTCCATCATAGTTAGTAGTCTGACATGGAAGTTTCCGATAATCTAAAACATCTGAAAAGAAAATGGACATCTAAATCTGCACGGTTGTATCACTTTCAGAGAGAAAAATTTTTCCGTTTGATTACTAACAGGAGATGTACTTACTGCCTACAGAGTGTAGCAGAAAACACTCAAACTCCATAACACTTTTGTTATTAATAGAAAAAGATTGCAGTCCCCAAGGTAACTTTAAAGCATTTTTGTAGTAATTTATACAGTGCTGTGGTAGTTCCTATATTATAATGAAGTTTAATGGGTTATAGTTATAGAATATCAATCTAATCTAAAATGCATTATGTATGCACCCTAAACAGGCTTTCAGTGCCATTATACAACAGATGTCATGATCTTTCCTGCCACTAATTGTATAAAAGGACTAATATTTTTCCATTTGCTTCCTGTGGCCAAGGTAGGTGCAATTGCAACTCTTAGCATTTCTTTAATTGGGAAGTAGTTACTATTTCCTGAATTATGTATGAATGTTCTTTTAACCTATGGAAATTTTAACATAGCATAAGAGCTGTACTTCTTAGCACCCATGATATGACTACATATTGGCTACCTTGGCAGTACTCCCTCAAAATGTATTCAGAATTTTAGAGTAAGAGATTTTTGTGAATTACATTAGGCTCAGTGCTCAGCAAACACCCTTCAATTATCTCTCATGGGTGGTGATTTACTTTCAAATGAACTCTATGAAGCCACTAGTAAAAAGGCAGTAGAAACTTAAGGCATCAATTATCCAGAATTACAAAATGCTTAAATGCAACTTTAATACTTAGATAGACAATTTGGAACTGAAACTTCAAGTACAGCATGCCCAATTGAAGCAAAATGTAGTATAGATTGGGAAGAAAAGGCACTATGGATCATATCGAATGGTCAGAGATTTACATTAGAAATAAAAGACACACTTATCAGATAAAGGACACTACGTGCCGGCCAGTGGAAATGCCTTTTCAAAGACAAATATTTTGGAAGATAAAAAGACAACTAAACGACCTATATATGGGCAGATATATAGCTACATATCACAAAATTTTAACAGAGCAGGCTAATTGCAAAAGCTGGATTATTCCCATTCTCAAAATCATGAGCTCGTCTGGGTACTCCTGAGCTTCCAGCTTTTCAGAGGAAGAGGGAGGATTTAACCACACCTGAAAGGCTAAAATAGCCCTTTGTTGCAATGCCACCTTGTTCTCTGTTAACTGTAAAATGGCAACTACTCTTGTGGATATCTCAAATCACATATTTGTGTGACTGAAAATCATGTGTATATTTCTGGGAATATACTTGGAAGCAGCGAGTTGACACAGCAGATACCTGTACTAAGTGAAAGCAGTGAAACCAGAGGGCAAAAGTAAAGTTATTATCTCCATGTGAAGATAGTCACCTGTGTGTACAGGAACAGAAAATTCAAATGTGCTTTTCATGAACCTTGGTTAAAACCTACCTCTATTGCTTGAACTTTGCTTCTTCAGGGCAAAGCACTGAAAAAGAAGTATGTATTTTCTGCCCAGATAGGTCTCAGTGGACCATAATTTTACATTTACTCTCTCTTCCTCTGCTGCACAGAATTTACTTTTGGAAAGAGATCTGCAAGTCTCAGACAGTAATTGGTTTTGGATCTTCAAAATTATTTTGGACTCTGGCACCTTCTCAAAGTAGTTTTGAGAAAATGTTTGTGAGCACATATGAATAGGTATCGCCTGTGGTCTAATTTTAGGTAATAAAATATATGCTTAATATCTACACTGCATGTCTCTGTCAGTGAAAAAGAACCACTAGACAACATGTGGAAAGTATTCCTGTTTTAATTTTGCCTAACCATCTGTTTTAACTGTGTGCTACAAAGTTGCCTCTTCAGAGATAGTTTTGTATTGTGGAATTCTGATTACTGAAAAAAAAAGTTTGCTTGTCAATTTTGGAAATGAGCTAACAAATTCTGTTTTTCATTATGTTCGGAAAGTCACAGGACTGCAACACCAACCAATAAAAATTCTGGTTGAAAGACTTTGAGACATGAAGAAATTAACTAAACGTGGTTTGGCTTCCGTCCCTTTAATGGCACATTTTACAGTGTTTTCAGCCTTCATGTTTTTTTCTTTCTCAAAAGGATAAGACTCCAGGCACTTAACAATATACTCTCCTCTCAAATCTTCTTTTCTTGGCAGACTTTAATATGGGCAGAGAAAACTCATTGCACATGCAAAAGGTCTTAGGAAAGTAAATTAGGATTAAGCTTCATTAATGTAGGAGTAATATCTTTTACATATGAATCCTTGTATTGCATTGTCAAATTCTTGCAGGTGCTTTCCATTTAGTGAGCTTGTTACTAACAAGAGGTGTGGAAGAATCACACACAATAAGATGCTTACTGCCATTTGAAAGATCATTTCTGCAAGGTCTCAGAAAAGAAGTACACATTTATTTGTTTAAGAAAGAATAAAAATTGCAAGTGAATTTGACCCTAAATGTAGCACACGTACAGGTCAGTACTGGTAACTAGAGACTCACAAAGTGTAAAAGCAAGATTACTTTTTTTTTTTTTTTATTGTTGATTGACTAATGTACCTGCCTATCTATTTATTCCTATTTTGGGAATTCCTAAAGAAAAGTGGCTTATAGTGTGAAAGACAGTATCTTGTATGAGTTATAAGAATTTCACAGTATTATGGTTGTACGTGTTTGGGTGAATTGTAGCTATTGTTTGCAAATTCTTAAAAAAACTAGTATCTTCTTGGGAAGGTTCTACATAGAACACTGCAGAAGATTGCTGTTTGACTGCAAACCTGTGGTTCCGAAGCCCTCCAGATGATGCTAGTTTAGCTTTGATTTATTCACTGTAAGTGGCTTTGATCAGAACTAAAGTAGTAATAAAAAGCAGAAATCAGGAATCACGATTCTATTAGTAAGAGGAAAAGGAATATTTCTTAACTTGACATTTAAATTATTTTCTCCAGTCAGTTCAGCAGTACATGTTAATTTTGTAAGGTGTAGATACTTCAGTGATACCAGCTTTGATGACATAGTTTCTTTCATACTCACATCTTTTATATTACTGTATTGGTGGTGACTGTTTTCGATATTTAAATGGCATTTAAATACCATTGTATTTAAAACAAGGGGTTTGTATTTAAAATGAGGGGTTTGACTACTGAAAGTCAAATGAAACTGTCAGTAACTTGAAAAATACAGGGAAAAATATTATTTCTTATTCAAACACATTCAGTTTCTAAATATATAAATTAGATATACAATATGTAATAAATTACATTTTTAATTTAGCAAATTAAAAAAAACATTTTGGTGTGTTAAGCTGTTGAATAGCATTAAGTCATTGGATTCTTTGGGGATAAAATTATAGAAAAATGAAGATAAAAAACTGGAACACCACACTAAGAAGCATTAGATCAGAGGACTGATTTTTACAAATGGATCTTTATCTTCTTTCCCACAAAAAAAATTAGTAGGGAAGCCATTTGTGTAACAAGAAGTAATTATAGTTTTAACACAGAAAATGATCAAAAGATAGGAGACCAAATAGAATAAACAGTGTAACTGGCCAAGAGATAAAGTTTTATAATTGACCACAGTCATATACATCAGTTAAAGCTAAAGAAGTCTATTAAAAAGTTTTCAAGATCTGAAGGAAATAAAGTTGAATTAAGAACTTGTTGTCTAATTTAATGTAATCCATATATGGGACAAAGTATATTGACAGATATAATTTTTGACTACTAAGCTTAAATCCATCAGCTGGGTCAGGAAAATAATAGTCAATGCAGCAGAAATCTATCTTAAGCAAGCAGCAGTACTCAAACATTTAAACATACTTCTAGTGATAAAAACCTCCAAAACAACAACAAACCAGCTTATTGAATTTTCTCCACAATGATACATTCTGTAATATTGTCTATTATTGGCTTTCATAATGTAGAGATCATGCATTAGAGGATGAACCTGAATATTATAATTCTAAGACAATCCAGAGTGACTGATCTGGCAAAATGTGCAGCTGGAGTGGGGAGAAACTCAAATAACAAGTTCCTGGGCGTGTGTTCACAGAATAATAGAATAGTTGAGGTTGGATTGGACCTCAGGTCATCTGGAACTACTCCCTTGATGAAGCAGGGTCACCTGAAGCCAGCTGTCCAGGACCATGTCCAGATAGCTTTCGAATGTCTCCAAGAATGGCGACTGCACAACCTACTGGGCAACATGTTCTTTCAATGCAGATATTTGTTCCAAGATTCAATTCAAGCAATATCTGCAGTTCTTTCAGTGAACTCTAAAGAGCTTTTCACAGCTTCTGAGGTCAAATTACCAGCTCCCACTCCTCTAAGCAGGCTTTCAAACCTGCCTGACTTGATAGCTTAAGTATGGGCCCCTGACTTTCCCCACTGTTTTTTTTTTAACTTTATTCTTGGCCCTGTTTCACCTCCTCTAACTAGAACAGAGTGCTGGTGTTACCCTGGGGAAAGTTCTTCAGAGGACCAGCTCTTAGAAGACACTATGAATAAGAACATATCTAGATGGTTATCCTATAAAATCCTCCAGTACTGGTCTCTGATCTTTTATCCTTGAGAACAACTGTGGATCCTTCTGCCACACACAACTGTGTGCAATAACATAGTCCTTAGGTTTATGCTACAAAAAAACTCCCCTGAAGGGCTGAAGAAAAAAAAAAATAAAATGTTATCGCAATCTTTCAAACATGCTGAATGGGTAAAATTGAACAAAAATAGTCACATTGTCTTAGAGATAGGGGTCCAGTTGGGACTCAGAAGAAATCGAATTCCAGGTGCTATACAATGTGTATGCAAGTCATTGGTTTTAGAAGGAATTATACCCATGAAATTTGACTGTCAGCTAGTCTACATTTGGCTTCAAGACTGTATATTGATCTTTCGGACAGTGCTTTAACCATATACACAAAGCGAGTACTTCTCCATTTGGCAGCACCAATTTGGATCTGGAAATTTTGCAGCTTTACCCAAAGTATTTCATTATTAATTCTTGGTTAGGTCATGTGTAGACAGCCTGTTTAACCTGCTGTGAAGACATACTTAAGAGACACAGTGAACTGGATGATTTACCTAAGACCACACAGGGTGGCAGAAGTAGGAATCAAATCTATGTCTCCCAAGCTCAAATTTTCCCCTGTTACCTATTTTTTGGCCCTAAAAGCAAACAAACAAACAAACAACAAGAGTTGGAAAAGATTACTTTCTTGAAAGATAAATTAAAAAGTAGTACTAAAATGTAATTTGAATGTCATGCGCAACTTCTGAACTAAAAAAACTGTGCAATCATAGAAGCTTGTGTTGACAGCGTCTCTTTCAAAAATTTCTACTGTTCTGTAAAATTCAGTTTGAATGTATTCTGTTTCAATATATTCTGTTTCCAATATACCTGCATGATGGGAAAAATCGTTATTTACAACCCTATTGACCACAAAAGGGGTAGGCTGGCTTGGTCACTGGATTTGTTAACTCTGGAGAAGGCTGAGGAGCAACCTCATTTCAGTTTTCAGCTTCCTCGAGAATGGCAGCATGGGGGAAGAGCTGATCTCTCTGATGACCAGTGACAGGACTTGTGGAAATGGAGTGAAGCTGCATCAATGGGAAGTTTAAATTGAATATTAGGAAAAGGCTCTTCACTAAGCAGGTGGTCAGTCACTGGAACAGGGTCTCCAGGGAACTGGTCATAACAGCCAGCCTGTCAGACTTCAAGAGGTGTCTGGACGACACTCAGTCACAGGTTTAGTTTAAGATAGTCCTGTGAGGAGCGGGGAGTTGGACTCAATGATCTGTA
Organism: Psilopsiagon aymara; assembly: GCA_024733675.1. Lineage (NCBI taxonomy): Eukaryota > Metazoa > Chordata > Aves > Psittaciformes > Psittacidae > Psilopsiagon > Psilopsiagon aymara. The sequence goes on along the minus strand of JANRGW010018279.1, from coordinate 2,792 downwards.
TGGATACTTTCCAACTCAAGATATTGTATGATTCTATGATTCCAATCCCATATGCATGGAAACTTTACACCCTGCTAAGTGCCCAGAAATTCACCCATGTGGCATTTCAGTTGCTTGTAGGCACTGAGATAAATAATTGGGGACGACATCTGAGACAGCAGAGTCCCAAACATTAAAGTAAAAACTGTCTGTATTTTGAAAAGTAAATTGGAAAGGAACAGTAGTATTTACAGTAGCTTACTGCAAAAGTTCCTTTCTCTGTGGGATTTATTAACACCATCATTTCCTCCCAACAGATAAAAACACTGTAGACAAGAAAAAAAAGCAAACAGGTGACATAAATTACTAGACAGAAAATTAAGGTTACCATTTTTTTTTGTGCAAACAAGTCTTTGAAACAAGCTTCACCTCACATACAGTGATTTATTAATTACTTTTTTTAAATGGAGACTTGTATTAATAACATTCTGCTGAAGCGCCTGCAATTATGAGTTATGTGAAGCTAGACAGGAAACAATCCTTGAAGTGGCATTAGTTTTGACATGTGCTAATCTGCTTGGCAAGCTTTAATAATTCTTCAATATTATATTTATTTCAATGGTGTTTCCAGAAATCAAGTACATAGCATACATTCTCTACAAAGTTAGACCACAGAAAAGAATCTAACCTTTGAAATACAATAAAGAAAAATGTATGCTATGCTTGCTCGGCAAGAAGTCTCAATAGGGCACAAATGACAACGCTTACAGATGAATCCAAACGTTCAACAGATGGTAGACTGAATAACGTACACCTGGAACAATGTAGGGAAAAAAGTATGTGACATAGTGTGTAAAACACAAATGTGAAAGAGGAATCTTAACAAGGTATTTTGAAATAACAGTGAAACAGTAAGCCTAAATCATACTATGCAAGTTTCCAGCTGCACTAACTGAAAGGATTCTGCCAAAATAATTTTGTCTAAAATCTATTACATGATCTTAGATACAAAAGTAGGACATTCTACTGCAGGACATTCCTTTGCTGTTAGTTGGGTTTGTGCTGGTGTAAACTATGTAAGAATTATTTTATAATCAATATTTATTCATCTTCCTTCATGCATAGTGTAAAAATTATGGGATATGAAAACAGAAATTATTTCCATTAATTTTTTTTAAGCTGAAGTAAATAAAATTAGTTTCATCATTATATGCATTTATGCATATATATATGATTTACAGCAGATTTTATATTTTATCAAAAATGAAAAAAAACAACTTGAAATAATACACAAAACTGAAACTGCCTTGCCTAAGATTAGTGCTACAGGTCCATGTTTCCCTGTTTTTCCATTTGGTCCTAGAAATTACATCTTCAGCTGTAAGCTCTTTCATGTTCTTTAGAAGCCATCAAATGGATACTTCTCCTAACTTATTCTTTCAAAAATAAGGAATTTCTTCACAATAAAAATAAAAATTAAAAAAAAAAAAAAAAGAGGGTCAAGAAAAAAAGTAGAAATATGACAGGCTGATTTTTGTTGGGTTTTTTTTTTTTTTTTTTTTTTAATGGGTTTTGTTTTTCTGTGGTTTTTGTTTCTTTCTTTCTTTCTTCTGGCTCTAATTTGTTAGCTCTTCCAGAAATCTTATTATCATGTGCAAGGAATTAGGAGCAAGGATGCCTTGTAGGACAGGTTTCAAAGAGTCAAACAGCAACTATTCTCTATGCTTCCTAACAAACTGGACATGAGTCAGGCTATAAACTTACACACAGTTCCCCATGCCTATAATAAGCTACTAAGTAAATGCAAGCTCTGTACAGTCAGAATGCAAATAGCAGCATAACATGGCATCTGTCTTTTTTACCAATAAGGAGAGTCTTTGAGAATGTCAATTATCTTGTGCTACGTTATCTGAGGCAAATGGATTTTAGGACGCTTGCTCTAGATCTTTCACAGTAGCATGAAGGTTGACTGACTTCAGATGTAATATGACATGAGCACTTAAATAGCTCATGTAAATCAGCATACTGCCAGTGAAGCATGTTTATAATTTACACCCACTGTACATAGAATCATAGCGTAGTTAGGGTTGCAAAGGACCTTAAGATCATCTAATTCCAACCCCCCTGCCATGGGCAAGGACCCCTCACGCTAAACCATATCAGCCAAGGTTATGTCCAACCTAGCCTTGAGCACCGCCAGCAATGGAGCATTCACAATTTCCCTGGGCAACCCATTCCAGCACCTCACCACCCTTATACTAAAGAGTTTCTTTCTCATATCCAATCTAAACTTCCCCTGTTTAAGTTTGAACTCATTACTCCTTGTCCTCTCACTACAGTCCCTAATGGAGAGTCCTTCCCCAGCATCCTTACAGGACCCCTTCAGATATTGGAAAGCTGCTATGAGGTCTTCACTCAGCCTTTTCTTCTCCAGGATGAACAGCCCCAACTTTCTCATCTTATCTTCATACTGGAGGTGCTCCAGTCCTTTGATCATCCTCATGGCTCTTCTTTGGACTTGTTCCAACAGTTCTATTTCCTTTTTATGTTGAAGACACCAGAACTGCACACAATACTCCAAATGAGGACTCACAAGAGTAGAGTAGAGGGGCAGGGTCACCTCCCTTGACCTGCTGGTCATGCTCCTTTTGATGCAGCCCAGGATACGGTTGGCTTTCTGCAAGCACACACTGCGCTTTTTTCCAGTCGCTGGGAACTTCAGCTGACTGCCATGACTTTTCAAATATGATGGACAGTGGCTTAGCAACTTCATTTGCAGCTCCTTCAGGACCCGCAGATGGATTTCATCAGGT